>JAODAL010001002.1:0-256852 GCA_025379985.1 Phyllomedusa bahiana
GGTCTGGGGGTTTTGAGAAACACTGGACTAGAGTGAGCACACTGTGGGGAAAGGCATGGTGATGTCAAGCCTTCTGGGTGCCCAGAATCGTGTAATACGTCAGTGTTCACAATTAAACAAATCTTTCAATACAATGCTCACCTTCGGGAGTTGTACGATATATGGTACAACTCATATAATCGATATATAGCTTTGTAGCCTCGTTCCGCTGCTGTACGCTTCTTCCACCAACTACTATCTCCCACTCCTGGGGCAGGAGGAGAAATAATATAAAACAAATTGCTCCTATAGTGCAGCAACAAAGTGGAGTGCCAGTTCAAGCGCTTGGAACTGATTCCCTTTTTTCAAAAGAAATCCCTTAATGGGTATAGGAAAAAAAAAAATTTCTTTGAGTATCCCAGATGATATAAAAGGGATAATTTATTCTATAACCCTATATATCACAGAGCTCAGCTTCTTTTCATCTATCATATAACCCTATATATCACAGAGCTCAGCTTCTCTCCTCTATCATATAACCCTATATATCACAGAGCTCCGCTTCTCTCCTCTATCATATAACCCTATATATCACAGAGCTCAGCTTCTCTCCTCTATCATATAACCCTATATATCACAGAGCTTAGATTCTCTCCTCTATCATATAACCCTACATATCACAGAGCTCAGCTCCTCTCTCTATCATATAGCCGTATATATCATAAAGCTCAGCTCCTCTCCTATATCATATAATCCTATATATCACAGAGCGTAGATTCTCTCCTCTATCATGTAACCTTATATTTCACAGAGCTCAGCTCCTTTCCTCTATCATATAACCCTATATATCACAGAGCTCTTCTCCTCTATCATATAACCCTATGTATCACAGAGCTCAGCCTCTCTCCTCTATCATATAACCCTATATATCACAGAGCTCAGCTTCTCTCCTCTATCATATAATCCTATATATCACAGAGCGCAGCTTCTCTCTTCTAATATATAACACTATATATCACAGAGCTCAGCTTCTCTCCTCTATCATATAACCGTATATATCACAGAGCTCAGCTCCTCTCCTCTATCATATAACCCTATATATCACAGAGCTCAGCTTCTCTCCTCTATCATATAACCCTATATATCACAGAGCTCAGTTTCTCTCCTCTATCATATAATTATATATCACAGATTTACAAATATTGCCTTTTACTTCCACAGTGCAACCTAAGGGGAAATGTAAAAATCATGGCAGAAAATAATTAAAAGTGCACAGGAGTAAAATGTGGCAAATTAAGGCTTAATAAATGTGGCGCATCTATGAGTGTCTATGCTCCGTCCTGTCTAAAATAGAATGTAAACTTAATTTGCATCATATTTTGATGCTAAGACCACACCCCTTTTTGCAAATCCCTCACCCACTTTCTAAAAAGTTGCTAATTTTTGAACAAACATTTGAGACTTTTCTTTATGCCATAATACTGGTGTAAATCAACTTATACATTTCCCCTTAAGTATTAGATTGGATTAATAAATCTGCACCAGGGTATTTAATGTGGCCTAGCTGCAGTATAATACACAGTGGTGTGGATATAGAGCAGTGGTCACTCTAGTCCACCAAGTACTGCAGTCCCTGCTGATAAGTGGGATTTACCCACACATTAACTTTGAAAAGTATAGGTCATTAACCCCTTTTAAGCTCACAGCCAATTTTGGACTAAAATACGGAGCACCATATTTCACATGTGACATGTGTCACTTTATGTGGGAATAAGTTTTTGATACTTTTACCTATCCATGTGATTCAGACATTTTTTTCATGACACATTGGGCAACACGTATGAAAGGGTTTTTCATCCTTTTCTGGCGTAAAATGTGGCAGCGGTATGTGATGTTTGGCGCATCAAATGAACATGTTTGATGCACTGTTCAACAGACTCAACACTTTTTAATGCGTCAAACATGTGGGGGAGTTATGGAGGCGTGTAACACTACATTCAGACTATTAGACACATTTATGAAAGTGGCTTGGGAAAACTAGGCGCATAACTGCTGGAACATGCACACCTATTTCAATGTGGTCTGTCTAAGTCTGAGATATCGAAGTGGAACTAGATTTGCCATTAGGGCTTACATGCCAACTCTCCCGTTTTTCGCGGGGGGGGTCCCGCTATTTGGGGTCCCCCCCGCCCTCCCGGGGAGTTTTGGGATTCCACCCGCGGCCTGCAGGCGGCGGGGGTCCCTTTAAATTACCGCGGCGCAAGAGTAGCGCTGCCGCGCTACTCTTGCGCCGCCGGGCCGCTCCTACAGGCGGGTGAAGCGGCCGCAGCGTCCGCTCACCCACCCAGTTTGTGTCACTGTGCAGGGAGGAGGCAGGAGGGATCACTCCCTCCTCCCTCCTCTCCCTGTATGTCCGGCGCCTGTGCGCGCCGTACATACAGGTCAGCGGCGCAGGGGAAGTGACGCGTGGCTGCACTCACTCCCCTGCGTCGCTGAGGAGATCGGCCGGAGCTGCAGGAGCCTGGTGAGGTAAGTGACTTTTATTATTTTATTTTTATTAGCTTTAGGGGCCATCTACCTGGCTACAATAAGGGGGCCTCTACCTGGCTACAATGGGTGGCACTACCTGGCTACAATGGGGGTCTCCCTGGCAACAGAGGGGGCACTACCTGACTACAATAAGGGGGCACTACCTGGCTAACAATGGGGGCACTACTTGGCAACAGATGGGGACACTACCTGGCTACAATGGGGACACTGCCTGGCAACAGAGGGGGCACTACCTGGCTAACACTGGGGGCACTACCTGGCATCAATGGGGACACTACCTGGCTAACAATGGGGCACTACCTGGCAACATGGGGCACTACCTGGCTACAATGGGGGGTCTACCTGGCAACAATGGGGGCGCTACCTGGCAACAATGGGGGCACTACCTGGCAACAATGGGAGCACTACCTGGCAACAATGGGGGCACAACCTGGCAACAATGGGAGCACTACCTGGCAACAGAGGGGGCACTACCTGGCAACAATGGGGGTCTACCTGGCTACAATGGGGGGTCTACCTGGCAACAATGGGGGCACTACCTGGCTAACAATGGGGGCACTACCTGGCAACAAGGGGGGCACCTACCTGGCTAACAAAGGGGGCATATACCTGGCTAACAAAGGGGGGCATATACCTGGCTACAAATTTGGCTCTACCTGGCTACAGAGGGGGCATCTACTTGGCTACAAGGGGGCATCTACCGGCCTGTAAGGGGCACTACCTGGTTATGGGGGGCTACTACCTGGGTATAAGGGCATCTCCCTGGCTTTTTTCCAAAGCTGTTATGCAGTTAGGTGGAGTGGGTGTGGCTTTTTGAAGGGGCGTGGCATACCGACAAGATGGGCGTGTCCATGCAAATTTTTGCCGCGGCGGGCTACGCGCGCCACTTACTAAGATCTCCTGCTTTTTCATTTTCAAAAGTTGCCAACTATGCATTAAATGTCACTTATTTCTCAACTTATACCAGTACAATAATAAAAAGTGATTTATTACAATTATCAAACTATATAAAATTTAATTATATAAATGTCATAATAAATTATATAATATGTAATTAATATAAATGTATTTAATATCCCAAAAATATAAAATTATTTCCTATAAAATGTAAGATTATTATAATCTAAAATTAATTTCAAATTAAATAATCTAAATAAATTAAACCAATACAGCATCTACCATAAATTCTGTTCTCAATTTACGGAGTTAGCGTAGTATTATCAGTGATTACAAACACATGACAGTAGGCTAGAAATAAAATAAAAGGCGTTAGAATAGCATGTCAGTGAATAGAAACTATGGTAGTGATCTTGAATGTTGCACCACAAGTGTCAGCAAGATCTGTGATGTGTCGGCTATTACTGTATGTCAAATTCACGTTTGGCACATTTAGAATATGCCAAATTTCCTTAATGCACCAAACACATAAGCGAGGCGCGCTGAACTTTTAGACTCCCATTAATGAGCGCCCAAAAAACACTTTCACAGATTCAGGTGCATTATACACTAAAAACTAGACATGAAAATGTACTTTGAGGCGCCTTCTTTCATACATGTCTCCCATTGCGCTTCAGGTTTGTAAAAACTTTGACATTTGTTAAAATGTTGTGAAAATTCTGAAACATTTGCCATTTTCAAAATTCACAAATTTCTGCATGAAAGACAATTATTTCACACAAAATAGTTTACAACTAGAGCCTACTATGGTATATGTCTACTGTAGGATGTCATCTTTTCTTAAATGTATTTTTTTTTATGACACTAGGGGGCTTAGAAATTTATAAGCAACTTTTCACATTATCAAGAAAATTTTCCACAGAGATTTTTTAGGGACCAGTCCAGTTTTGAGAGGCCTGTATGTTTGATATGTAACGGCAGGAGTAGTAGATACACTGAACCCCCGCAAGCGGTGGTAAAGGCCATGACAGTGAGCGGGGTCCAAGTAGGTCCCGGGATTCACCAGAGCCTGCCGCAAGGCAGGATGGACTTGCTGCAGCGGGAGTCCTACCAGGTCGCTACCCCTGACATGACTTGCTTGCGGTGGCAGCCGAGGTGCAGCGAGGTACCGAATCGTAACATGAAACTTGTAGTCAGGGACAGGCAGGTCAGGGCAGGCGGCGAAGGTACATAGTCAAGAAATGTAACGAAGGGCCGGCAACGCAACGAGACAGGAACACACTTCAAGGACGCTTTCTCTAAGGCTCGAGGCAACATATATCCAGTAGGGAAGTCACACAGGACAAGGCAATATATAGGATCAGCTCCCGGCAATTAGCCAATTACCGGCACACTGTCCCTTACCGGCACACTGACAGGACAGGAGCATGGCAATGTAAGTACCTACCGGCATAGCGAGTGTGCCCGCAGCCCGACACGCGGCCTCTGGTGCAATCCGTTACCGGCAGAGAGCCAGAAGAGGGGACACGGGTGGGCCACCCGTAACAGTACCCCCCCCCCCCTTAATAATACTCCTCTTCTTAGGCAAAAGGAACCTGCGGACAAGATCTCGATTCAAAATATTAGCCTCCGGCTCCCAGGACCTTTCTTTGGGCTCGAACCCCTTCCAATCCTTCATGGCCATGATGTCCTTCACTTCAAAGACATCTGCGGAATCCACTACTGGAGAATACGAGGCATTCCCCTGGGAGAAACAGTTCAAGACAGAAGGCTTGAGGAGGGAGACGTGGAAGGCGTTCGGGATACGGAGAGATGGGGGCAGACAAAGCTTGTAAATTACCGGATTAATTTGCCGAAGAACCTTGAATGGACCCAGGAACCGTGGACCCAACTTGTAACTGGGGATCTTTAGACGCACATACTTGGCGGACAACCAAACCTTGTCCCCTGGAAGGAATGTTGGGGGAGGTCTCCTCTTCTTGTCTGCCTGCGCTTTCATATGGAAGAAGCCCAAAGTAAGGACCGTTGAGTCTCTTGCCAAATGGCCTTGAAATCTCGTACTTGGGCATCTACCGCAGGAACTTCTGAAAACATGGGCAGGGAAAGGGGGGGAAAGGCTGGCTGCCACAGACAACAAAGAACCGAGAAACACCAGCTGTATCAGAGTCCCAATGATTGTAGGAGAACTCAACCCATGGAAGCAAATCGGACCAGTTGTCCTGATGTCCGGAAAGAAAATGGCGTAGATATTCCCCCAGAATCTGATTTACTCTCTCCACTTGCCCGTTGGTCTGAGGATGGTAAGCCGACAAGAAGTCAAACTTGACTTGCAAGCCAGAGCACAGAGCGCGCCAGAAACTGGAGACGAAATGAACTCCCCTATCCGAGATGATGTGTAAAGGTAAATCATGCAGGTGAAAAAATGTGCTGGAAGAAGTGACCCGCCAGCTGAGGAGCAGAGGAGAGACTGGACAGAGTCACGAAGTGGGACATTTTCGAGAACCGGTCCGTGACCACCCAAATGACGGTGTTATTCGAGGAACTGTGAAAGATCAGTGATGAAATCCAATGCTATATGTGTCCAAGGACACTCTGGAACAGGCAGAGGCTATAGGAAACCTGTAAGTTTGAGGCATGGAATCTTGTCATGGGCACACGTGGAACAGGAAAGAATAAAATCCTTGACATCCCGATCCAGGTTCGGCCACCAGTAGTGCCGAGAGATAAGAGAGTAGAATTTTCGTACTCCGGGGTGACTAGCCAGTAAGGAACAGTGACCCCATTCCCTAGAGGGCGGGAGTGCGCGCACTGGCCGGCAGAGGAAGACGGCAGGAGCGCGACTAGGTAAGTACCTGCCGGCATAGCGAGTGCATCCACAGCCTGACACGCGGCCTGTGGCGCAACCCGTCCCCGGCAGAGAGCCAAAAGAGGGGACACGGGTGAGCCCACGGCCAGCGAGTCGGGGCCACTCGTAACATGATACCTAAACAGTGTTTAGATAGTTTGTTAACCCTTTGGGGGTTTCACAGAAATTAAAGCAAAGTGGAGGTGAAGTTTCAAAATATCACATGTTTTGCAGATTTTCACTTTATATCCATTATTTACTGGAACATAATAGATGATAGCAGGGAAATTAAATTCAATATTGATTCCCTTGATTCTGCTGTTTTTAGTGATATTCCATATGTGGCCCTAGTGCGCTATTTGGCCATGATCACAAGGCAATATCCTGGACGTATTTCAGTCCGTAATTACGCGCCAGAGTGCGCAAATTACGGGATGAATACGTCCTAGTAACTACGGTAATCTACAGTTCTCATAGAGAACTATGGATTACGTCTCCTCTCCCTGCTCGGCGAATACGCCGCGGGTGGATTCGCTGGACCACCGCAAGCGATGATAGTTAAGCCACGCCAGGGAGCGGAGTCTAAGTAGCCCCCGGTATTCACCAGAGCCCGCCGCAAAGCGGGATGGACTTGCTGCGGTGTGAGGCTACCAGGTCGCTACCCCTGACGTGACTTGCTTGCGTTGGCGGTCGGAGTAATGTGTGGTACAGAATCGTAATCCAGAGATGTAGTCGGGGACAGGCAGGAGGTCATGGCAGGTGGCGGAGGTTCGTGGTCAGAGACAGGCAGACGGTCAGGGCAGGCGGCAAACATGCAAGGTCAGGAAACATAGCGGAACAGACTGGTACACGGGTAATCAAACGGAACTCCAATACTCTCTAGACACTCTAACGCACACCAACAATCTGGCAGGACCAATTAGCAAATTATCGGTGCACTGGCCCTTTAAATCCAGACCAGCCGTCGCGTGCGCGCCCTAAGCAGCGGGGACGCGTGCGGCGGCCGGGACAGGCAGAATCAGGAAGCACAGGAACGTGGACTGGTAAGTAAGCTGGCGCAGAAACACGGGCAGCAGGGGGATGGTAGCGAGCGGCCGTGGCACCCGCGCCGGTCACCATGACACTGGCTTTTGGAACGCAGATTTTGATAGATGCTATGTAGCATTTTCAAAGTCCCCAAAGTATTAGAAAAGGGTAAAACCTTACAGAAGTCACCCGATTTAGGATTTAGCACCCCTCAGGGAATTCTCCTTGGGGTGTTTTGTGCATTTGGAGCCTCAGATGTTTAACAGTTTTTTAGCATTGGGTCACAAAAAAAAACAAAAAAACCCTTTATTCCACCATTGTTTTTGGGTTTCCTTTTTACAGTGTTTACCATGCAGCATAAATGACAGAATAACTTTATTATGAGAGTCAGTACAATTACAATAATAATAATTTTATATAGTTTTTTATGTTTTACTACATGGACACTATAGAAATCCATTTGTAAAAATGTTTTATGTTTTTGTGTCGTCCTATCCTGATAGCCATAACTTTTTGATTTTTCTGTATATCGAGCTATATAAGGGTTTGTTTTTTTTGCGGGATGAGTACCATGAGTACCTCATTGGTACCATTTTGAGGTTCACATGAGACTTTGATCGCTTTTTATCAAGGTTTTTGGAAGGTGGAATTAACAAAATACAACAATCCTGGTAGTGTTTTATATTTTTTATGTTTTACTGCTTTAACACATCATAAAAACACCAAAAATAGGCCCAGACAACATCTAGCCAAGTAAGTAATGTCTACACTATTGTATAAAGAAAGGTACTAATCACTCCAAAGGGTTTACATATTAGACCAGATAATGAAGACAAGGAGGATTTGTTCCCATAAAATACAATTCAATCTTTATAAGATAAAAAATTTGACAAATAAAATATGATGACTACAACAGAAATAGGTGGCTAGGCACAAACAGGGAGACAAAAAGTCATATATCCAGCAAAAAACGAGGCATAGCGCTAGCTATAAATATATTAAAGTGCAAGTACAACATTACCTAAGTGCTAATAACCTCATTAATAAATATCAGGTATAAAGAATATACAAAGCTCACAACTTTGATATAAGCTCACCCAAATGTTTTATCACTTTTAAGTAAGTCTAGGAGCCATAACTTTTTTTTTTAATTTTTCTTTGTACAGAGATGTGTATGGGCTTGTTTTTTGCAGGTTGAGTCGTCATTTTTATCGGTATTATTTTTGGGGGGGCATGACTTTTCGATCTCCTTTTAATCTGTTTTTTGGATTCAAGATGAAGTAAATGCAGCAATTCTGTAGTATTTTTTTTTATTTTTTTTACATCGCTCACTGTGCAGTATTTGTGACATCTTAGTTTTACTCCATGGGTTGATACCATTCAGGTCGATACCCAATTTTTATCATTTTTTTGTTGTGTAAATCAATATTTATGCATTGATATCTTGTGCTAGCCATTACTTTTTTATTTAGCCATTTACAGAGCTGTGTGAAAGCTTTTTCTTTGTGAGATGAACTTACAATTTCATTTTTACCACTAAGGGGTTTATATGACTTTTTGATTGCTTTTTATTCAATTTTCTGTGAAGCGAGATTGCAGTTCTACCAATTTTTTTTTTACGGCATTCATTGTGCAGGTTAAATAACATGACAGACTTATAGGCTAGGATGTTACGAATGCAGCAATACCAAATATGCACACTTTTTTTTATTTCTGACCTTTTTTGGGGCAATTGGAAGTAGCAATGAGGAAAAAGGGTGTTGTACCGTATTTTTCGGACTTTAAGACACACTTTTCCCCCCCCAAATTTGGGGGGAAAACAGGGGTGCGTCTTATAGTCCGAATCTATTCCAGAGAGAGCGATGCTGCAGGGGGGCGGCTTCACTCATCTCCAGCCTCCTGCTGGCTAGGGAGAGCTCGATGCGGCGGGCGGCTGCGGGCAGCGTGCGGCCGGTGGCTGCAGGCGGCTGCAGGTGGCGGGTGGCTGTAGGCAGCTACGTACGGTGGCGGCAGGTGGCTGCGGGCTCCGTGCGGGCGGACAGCGGCAGTTGATAGCAGCAGGGATAGATCAGGATCCATCCCTGCTCTAGATGCTGTTATGTGAATGATGTGAATGTGAATGCTGTGCACCGTTCCTTTGTAATTGCAACGCATATATATAATGCAAAGAATCGCTCACCTCAACCGTTTCTCGTGCCTTTTAGATATATATAGGTTTGCTTCCATCTATGCTCGCACCGACATCTCCACAGCAATCCGCTGGCTGGGCGGCTTCAACAGGAAAGCAGACAAGTGTGTGTGGAATGCAACTGGAAAACGAGGCTGACAGTCCGGACCACACTACAAGCTCCATGTCAGTGAAAAACGAGCAACTTTATTGTGGATATAAAGTAAAAACAGCAAAACGGACATGGCATGGGCACACCGTGACCCACTGACGCATTTCGAAATCATTGACCGATCTGTCCGATCACCCTCCCCACAATGTAATTGCAGGGGGGCGATCGGTTGCCATGGCAGATGAAGCCTCATGCAGGCTTCCACAACTGCCATGTATGTACACCGATTACGGCAGGGTGTAATAGGTAATAAATGAAAAATCCTATGTACAGCAGTATAACAGTACTGCTGTATATAGGACAAGGAAGTGTGCCCCTAGTGGTAAAGTACCCTAGGGCACTCAGTATTAGGGCTCATCCCCACAGCAGAGGACAAATACCAGTCGGTTTATCCGACCGGTATTTGTCCTGTTTTAGTGCCATCACCACGGCCGCCGGGGGGGCGGCTTTTCTCCGCTGCTAGTGGAGAAAAGCCCTCCCCCCTTTACATTGCGATGTTCATAAACCGTCCGAAAACTGGATGGAAGAATGTGCATGTTGAATGTCTTTCAGGCGGCCGGCGGTTTATAAAACCACGGGGCGGAAAACCCATGCAGTGGGGACTGCTGCACAGGGTTTCCATTGCGGCCCGGTGTGGTAGTTTGCGTCCGGTTTGTCAGACGGCTTGCAATCCGCAAACCGTCTGAAAAACTGGCCGCAAACTGGTGCCGTGGGGACATGCCCTTAAAGTAAATAAAAAAGTTTTTTTTTAAATTGTTTATATCACCCCCCTTCTGCCATTTTACAAATAGAAAAATAAAATAGTCACACATATTTGGTATTACCGTGTCCATAAAAGTCCGATCTATTAAAATATAATATCATTTATCCCATACGCTGAACACCGTAGAAGAAAAAAATTCCACGCGCAAAAATTTAGTTTTTTTGGTCATTTAATATTTCCCAACAAAATTGCAATAAAAAGTGATCAAAAAGTCGCATCTATCCCAAAATGGTACCAATAAAAACTACATTTCATTTTTGCTTCAAATTTTTTTTCTAATGAGGGATCGGTGACATCGCCCTCCACCCTATGGGAAGAACACAAGGCGGTGATTAGAGGGTGGTGTATAGCCCTAGGAAGTAGACTTAAAAAGAACGCTAATTTGCGTAGGGAGAGTCTGCGAACACAATTGAGAGTGCTGGAAACTACACTTGGGAACACACCATCTAGCTCATACATTGCTGGCCAAGCAATTACGAGAAGAGGCAGCCAATCGAACTCCTCATGCTCTCATGGATGCGACTGGTAATGTCACTTATGATCCCGATAAGATAGCCCAAAGGTTCCATGGATTTTTTTCAGAACTCTATTCTCTCCCAGATAATCTCCCCAAAGATATAGAAGCTAGAAATCGTATACTAACAGAATTCCTGGCTACCTGTAATATCCCAACTCTCTCCATGGAGGCATTGACCTCCCTTAATCAGCCTATTACTCAAGAAGAATTAGAGGAAGTCTTAAAATCTCTTCCTAATGGGAAAGCACCAGGGCCAGATGGCCTCACATATCTGTATTATAAAACTTACAATTCCCAACTTTCCCCATATCAGATCCAGCTTTATAATTCCATGCTACAAGGTACGAAAGTTCCTTCCTCCTTCTTACACTCATATATATCCTTGATCCCGAAACCTGATAGGAATCCTCTAGAAGTGGGAAATTACAGGCCAATTGCATTATTGAACTCCGATCTGAAAATCTTTACTAAAATCTTAGCCAATAGGCTGGCAGTGTGGTTGCCACAGTTAATCCATAAGGACCAGGTGGGCTTAGTGTAAAACCGCCAGGGTGGGGATAACACTAGACGGGCTATCAATTTAATAGATGCGGTAAAACAAACTATAATAAAACCTCCCTTATTTTTAAAGGGCCAAAGGCGTTTGACCGACTCACCTGGTCCTATATGTTTAAAGTCTTAGAAGCATTTGGATTCTCAGGTCCCTTCTTCTCTGCTATTCAGGCGCTGTACTCAGTACCCACTGCATCAATCAGACTCCCACATAATACATCCCCTTTAATAGCTATTTCTAACGGGACACGACAGGGATGCCCTTTGTCACCACTGTTATTTGTACTCTGTGTTGAGCCGCTTGCATCCGCCATTCGTTTACATCCCGATATTTCTGGAGTCACCATTCGAGATAGAGAGTTTAAATTATCTTTATTCGCTGACGACATTTTACTCACACTGACTTCATTACATATTTCTCTACCAAACCTACACTCCCTTCTGAATAAATTTTATGTATTATCAGGATTTAAAATCAACACAGCAAAAACAGAGGCACTTCCACTTAACATCCCCCCTGCGGACCTACATATATTAAAAGGCAATTATTGTTACAATTGGAAGTCAAGCTCGTTGAAGTACCTAGGGGTAAATCTCACGACTTCGTATTCCTCCTTATATAGCCATAATTTTCCCAAAATTTACCAGGAGATACGGGTGTTATTGCAAAAATGGCAAGGTTTGCCGCTCTCATTACTTGGGAAAATAACAGCAGTCAAAATGACTGTGCTTCCTAAATTACTATATCTATTTGAGGCGCTTCCTATTCCTATTCCACTGACCCACCTAAAGGCCATGCAGGCATCAGTCTTCAAGTTTATCTGGAGCTCCCGAAGACATAGAATTAAAAAAAGTGTCATGCTAGCAGGGAAAAAAGACGGCGGTTTAGCGGTCCCTGACATTACAAAATATTACTGGGCTGCTCAATTGAGGCGGATCCCTGCATGGTCGACACTCTATGCATACTCTAAATGGGCTGAAATAGAAAAACTATGGATGGCTCCGATACACCCTAACTCCATGTTATGGGCTACCTCAAACATATCAGTAAGTTATCCACTGTTAGGCCCCATTAGATTGACGAGAGATATATGGATGCGATGCGCCAAAAAGTTTGGGTTGAGCTCGCCTTCTTCTGCGATGACCTCCTTTCTCTTTAATCCCATGCTCCCTACTAGCCTAGAGGGAATAACTATGAAGCCTTGGCATGATAAACGGCTCTTTAGGATAGCCGACATTGTTGATCATAACACATTGCGAATTCTCCCATTTCACTCACTACAAGACCGGTTTCAGCTGCCTCATACGAGCTATTATTCTTACATGCAAATTGTTCACTTCTCTAGAGCAATATTGGGTGCCTCTAGGGTTTCCCGACCAACCAAGTTTGAACTATTGTGTAAACTTTGGGTGACGAACAGAGGATTGATATCTCAAATTTACTCAATGCTGCTGAACCCGAGCCCTGAAACACCCCCCAGACACTCTTACATGGGGAAGTGGGAGCATTTTTTAGACAAACAATTATCTGATGACGAGTGGCGGGAGATATGGCGGAGAGCTAATCAGACATCTCAATGTACACTATACAAAGAAAATCAATTTAAAATTCTGATGTTGTGGTATCATACACCATCTCTATTACATAAATTGAATCCTAGAATCCCGGACAGCTGCTGGAGATGTGGAGGGAGAGATGCGACAGTATTTCACATTTTCTGGGAATGTCCCCTAATAGGGAACTTCTGGAGACAAGTGAGGAAGTTGGTGGTGGATGTCACCGGAGCTAACTTGCCCATGTTACCTACCTGTTTCCTACTGAACGTTCAATTACCCTCAATTAGAAAAAGTACGATGCGTTTGATCCTACAAATCTTAACGGCGGCTAGATGCCTTATATCCTCCTTTTGGAAACGCATTACTATCCCCTCACGGGACGACTTAATTCTCAGGGTTAGGGATGTAAGATCAATGGAACAACTCACTGCCTCCTTAAATGACAACCTGAATGGCTTCGAAGAGATTTGGTCTCTATGGGATGCATTTGAGGTCTCCCGAGGACTCTAGAAAAATGTGGAGCAGAATTGGGTATCTTCCTAGACGCCCTCTGACTTTTGAAACTCATGCATAACAGCAATAAGGTTACCTGTCCCCGTCCTTATGTGTCGTGTCCTTTGTGTATTGGTTGACGTGGTTGTTTTGTCATATTGTTTTTCGTCATTAATATTGCAAAGGTTTTTCACATGCACAATATTAGACCGCTGAAGATCTAAAGATATACTTCACGGAAGGTTGTTGTTACCTATAATATTTAGACCTTGCACACTGACTTTGTGGTATATCGTAATATAAGTTTTAATATTGACAACTAGAAGAAGTTCTAAATAAGTTGATTTTTGTTACATACAACAAGAAGACTTTGTAACTTGAAATAGCTGTTTTCACTATTGTATCCTAAAGTTACAATGACTTTAGAAGGCTTTAACTAGGCGTCTTTTTTATTATATCTGATAATAAGACTTCATACTATGCAACTGTAAAAGTGATATATGTTAAGGTTAACCTTCAATTTTGAAATATGGTTCTATTGCATATGTACCATGTTATACCTTTTTCCTTTTTTGAAACTGAAATAAAAACACAGTTAAACCAAATTTTTTTTCTCTGTTTTCCTTCTTTAAAACCTGGGTGCATCTTATGGTCCGGTGCGTCTTATAGTCCGAAAAATACGGTATGTGTTTTTGCTCTATTTTTTGTGTTTAAGTTTTACTTTTTCTTTTCATTTTTTTTATTTTTCACATTATTTACATTTGTCCCCATAGGAGACTTGACTTCAACGATCTGTAAATCGCTGTTACAATATATAAGAGTACATGCCTGTCCTGCTATGTGTTGTAACTGTCAGTCACCAGTGTGGTGACGTCACAGACAGCCTGGAAGCCTTTGTTAAAGAGAACCTGTCACATAGATTATGCCCCCTTTGCTGAGGACAGCACAAGCTAGTGTCAGACCTGCTGTTTCCAGCACTGCGTCCCTTATTCTGTAAAATGCTGGAGTTTTAGAGCATTTAATGCTCAAATCTTATTCGTGATCGGGTGTTAGCTCCACCCACCAAAGGCTAGCCCCGCCCATTGACAGTTATTCACATGTTTCTACCTATTCAAAGTAATAGGTTTATCAGTTGAGGTGGGCGGGGCTAGCCTCAAATGGGCGGGGTTTGAAAAAAAAATGACTCTTTATATGACTCTTTTCTGGCTGAAAACTGCAGATTTGAGTATTAAATACTCAAAAACTGCTGCATTTTACAGAATAAGGGGCACAGTGCTGGAAACAGCAGGTCTGACTGTAGCTTGTGCTGTCCTCAGCAAGGGGGGCAAAAATTATGTGACAGGTTCTCTTTAAGCTTTCAGGTTGTCATGGAAGCCATCAGCACCCCATAATTATGCCACGGGCTGACAATGGAGGCAGAGGGAGCTCACTCCCTCTGTTCCTCCCTCAGCTGCCGTGGTCACAGTTGACCATGGCAGGTAAAGGTTTGATCGGCAGCTTCTGGTGTGAGCGCTGGTCGTTTCCGACATCGCACAGCATCAGCTGTAATATACAACTGACTGCGTGTGCTGATCGTGCCGTTCTGCTTGTGAGCGAGCCCGCACAATATCTTGGATGTTTAGGAACATCCAATTGTTCAGTCACTTGCAATTTGGACGTTCCTGAATGTCCAAATACGTGAAGGGGTTTAAAGGAATGCATCACGTTGAACATGCTATGTGATCTCCCAGAACCATGTTACAGAGCAGGAGAAGCTGAGCAGTTCTGTGAGGAAAGATTCTGCAGAACTTGTGATTCATTCATTAAAATTTTTGCTTATTTTTGGTTAAGAAGTCCAGTGGGTGGTCTTAACAGTGGTTTGAGAGCTTTTTCTATATGCACACTCAAGGAAGGCTATCAGTCATGCATAAGGCCGCCTTCTGGACTTCTTAACCAAATATATGAAAAAATGCAAATTAATGATTTACAAGTACACACAAAACTGTATATCAGTCTGCTCCGCAATATAACATGGTTCTATCAGATCGGATAACATGTTCTGTGTGACGGGTTCCTTTAAATGTCGAAGGACTTATCTCATGGTCTTTCTCTATGAGCCATAACTGGGAGTAGCTAGGTGATAACAGCTCTGGTCTCACAGATCTGACCACCCATGCAGTAAAGCCAGTGCTTCTGGGGAAATATCTGACCAGTTGTCATGGGGAGGGGTGGGGGTGGTGGGTCAGAGATGCCATATACATGAAGGTTAGTTGATTGGCAGGTCAGCCTCTGGACACTCCATGAGTCAACCCCAAATCTCCGAAAATCCCTTACATAGAACCAAGCAATACATGCTATAAAATAGCTGGCATGAGGCAGATGGTCGACTGAATATTATTTCTCTTGGGCGCTACAAAGCTGGTTAGTATCATATCTTAACAAAGCACAAACGTTAATGGAGGAAAACTGCATGCAGAAGTATTCCACATGGCTGTCACAATGCAATGCGACTGGACAGAGAAATGAATAGTGAATTAAGCTATTTAATACTGATGTCCTGTCAAATGTTTTTTTTTCAATTTCAAGGATAATTTCCTTGCACCTGTCACCTTTCTCTGTTTTGCAGACATTGCAAGAGCTGCTATATAAGAGAGTAAGGCTGCGTCCACACACGGATAACAAATGCTGGTCGGATTCTGAATTAGAATCCAACTAGTATTTTACACTCATTTTTACGCTGTATTTGGCGACAGCCAGGGCCGGGACAAGGCAAGTACAGCCAATGGCGCCCCCCCCCAAAAAAAAAAATTGCACCTCCCTAATTCCTCTCGCCCCTTCGCCAGGCCCTCTCGGCCCCCCTGCACCAGGCCCTCTCTCCCCTGCACCACTCTCCCCCCTGCACCAGTTACTCTCTCCCTCCTGCACCAGTTACTCTCTCCCCCCTGCACCACTCTGTCCCCTGCACCAGTTACTCTCTCCCACTTAGTAACTTCTTACCAGTCATACCTGCACCCAGGGGTGCTGCTAGGGTCCTAACGGAATTTTTCATGCCACATTGTGAACTGTGGATGTATTGTTAAATAGAAAAACCTTCTGTTCCTGTCACTAATTTTCTGCACATCCCACATAGCTCCAGTCCATCTCCTCAGCAGTTGCTGTACAATGTAAATCAGCAATGACAAATATGCTTTTTCAAAAGTGCTCATCTCCGTATGACAGTGCAATACCCCTAAATAACAGTCACTAAATAATCCACCGATACGAAGGATTGTTACTAAAAACACTCCTACAAAACCAAGACCCTAAACTATTACTAAAGGCTCAAATAATCCTACCAGACCGAACACGACCACCACATCAGCTTTACACAGGCTCTACAGACATATATTACCGCCATACAGTGACCATATAGCAGCGCGCCGGACCAGGCCAAGCCCCTAGGGGAGGCGCGCCATGACCCAGCTCGCTGGGCGCGGCTAATGCCGCGGGAGTACGTGCGGCCGGAAGGGGAGGTGGAGGGCAGTGAAGGAAGGAATCGGCTCCTCCCCTTCCGCCCGTTAGTTCAGTCCGGCACGAGGCAGCAGTGTGAGAGGACGCCCGTGCCGCACGCTCCTCCACGGTATGGCTGACGTAGAGAGGGAGCTGCTGAGGCGCATGGCGGCGTCACAGGGGGCCGCTTGGTTGGAAGAGGCAGTCCGGGACCTGACTAGTGGGGTCGGTGACCCGGCCGCGGGGCGCAGTGACCGCACTGGGGCCGTGGGAGCCGGCTTTGTCAGCGGGTGGCAGCGGTGGGGCTGAGGATCCGGCCGCTCCCTCCGGGGGCAGAGCTGGTGGCCGCAGGGCTCCAAGAACGCCCGCACTGTCTGGGAGTAGCGGAATCGGCCGCAGGCGCCGGGCTCGCCCCCCACAGAGGCTGAGCCCGGACTACACCCCCAGGGCCCGCCGTCGCCAGCGGAGCCCTTCTGGGGACCCTTCGGGTCGGGTGGGCGGACCCCAATCCGGGGGTCGTGCTGCCCGGCCCGGGAGGCATCCAATTAGGCCGGCGGGTCCTGCGGAGAGGGGTGGGTCTGGGCCTCGGTCTGGGGCTCGATCAACCGCGGCTCCTAGGTCGACGGTTCGGTCGGTGGTGACGGTGGCCTTGCCTGGCGATGTGCCGGTCGGGGGGGCCACCAGGCGGTGGGACGGAGGACGGCGTTTGGAGATCTCCCCTGGAGCGGAGGGGAGCAGCGGCAGGACAGACGGGCGACAGTCCGTCGGCCCCGGCGTATCGCAGGAAGATTTGGGCTCCCCGGTCCGGGCATGGCAGGTGCCTGCCCCATCTCCGCGACCTGCGCCGGTCGGCCTCCCCTTATTGGGTGCTGATGGCCTTGACCCGGGTCGTCGGGCAGCGAGGGACGACGGTGAGCTTCGGCGAGACGGCGACCTGGATCCGGGTGTAGCGGCTGGTGGGGCCACAGCCCCCACGCAGCCAGGTGAGTATATGTCTTTGTCATGTACGTTTCCACCAATTTTTCGGTCACAAGGGAGTGTATTGGGCGGTGGGTTGCCGGCGCTTAGTACGGGGAGTCGTGCAGGTGAAGGGCAGGGTGGGTCGCCCGGGGAGGCTGGGGGGCTAGCGGCGGCATTGCGTGATTTATTAGCAAGGTTTGAGGTTCGTGAGGGGGGGGTCGGGGGGGGGGCCCCCGGGGTAGATGTGTGGTTAGCACCTGCCTTGTTGCCAATGGCCCCTCCTGCAGGGGTTCGGGACGAGGGGTCACAGCCCCAGGCGCTTCCTGTGGAACACGGCGGGGGTGTGACGGTGTTGGTGCACACAGAGAAGTACCGCAGGAGAGCGTCCGTTTGGACGACAGGGCAAAAGGGGAAGGGGTATGTTTGCTTCGAGGCCATCGGGCGCATCTGAAGCCAGACGTGAGGGAGAAGATATGGAAAACGAGTATGTGGAAATTTTTCCCTGCTACCCTTGGAGAAGTTTAATTTTAGATAAGGGCAAAAAAAATGAGAGTAAGAAGAGGAGGAGGAAAAGCGCCGGTGGCGACTCATTTCCGCAACTTTCCCAATTTGGTTGCAGGCGTTTGCGATACTGGCGAGTGTCATCGGTGAAAAGGCGCCCGAGAATTGTTCGGGCCTTTTTTGTTACATGGATGCGATCGGGGAGGCGCATCGGGCGTATGGGGGTCAGGCGTGGCTGCGTTATGACGAACAATTTCGTCAGAGAAAAGCTGTTCGTCCTTCAATTAGGTGGGACCATAAGGATATTGGTCTTTTGTTGAAGGTTTGGGCCCCGACAAAGTTCGGACTGCCCTTTCTCGGGGGGGCCCGGGTACCCGGGCCAGGGAGGGAGCGGGGTGGTAGCGGAGCAGGGGCTCACCCCGGGGGGTCAAAGGCGGGGGTTTGTTTGGCTGTTTAATGGGGGGCAGTGTAAATTTGGGTCTGGCTGTCGATTCAAACATGTGTGCTCCTTCTGTGCAGCACTGTCCTACCCAGTTTACCGTTGTTTTAAGAAGGGCCGGAGCAAAGGGGCCGGTGCAGGGGGGCCCAAAGGGGGTGACGGAAGTGGGCGGATGGAGCCTTTTCTACCGCTTTCCGGTAGGGGTACAGCGGACTTGTTGGCCGCGGGGTTTCAGGCAGGGGTTTGAAAATTCTGCCTCCTACACATGCGGTGCCTTTTTCTACTAGGAACCTAAGGTCGGCACATGAGCACCCAACGGTGGTAACGGAGAAATTGGCAAAAGAGGTGGCTTTAGGTAGGATGGCGGGTCCATTCGAAGCCCTGCCTTTTCTGATCTGTGGTGTCCCCCTAGGGGTGGTTTTCCCAAGAAGGACCGGGAAAGTTTCGGCTCATTTACCATTTGTCCTTTCCGAAGGGCCAATCGGTGAATGATGGTATAGCACCGGAGCTGTGTTCCGTGGTATATACCTCATTCGATGAAGCGGTGTCATTAGAGCGGTGCCCTAATGGCGCGGTGCCCTAATGGCGAAGGCCGATATCGAGTCGGCTTTTCGACTTCTCCCGGGTTTTCATGCAGATAGTTTAAAGCTGTTGGGGTGTTTTTGGGACGGGAAGTTCTTTGTGGATCGTTGCTTGCCGATGGGCTGCTCGTTATCGTGTGCCTATTTCGAGGCTTTTAGCACGTTCTTGGAATGGGTAGTTCGGGACGTTTCGGGGTTAAGTTATATCATTAAATTATTTGGATGATTTTTTTCTGTGTGGGTCCAGCAGGGTCTCCAGAAATGCGGGTCCCTGCTGGCGTCGCTGAGTTGGGTGAGGGGATCGGTTCGGTGTCCCGTTGGCACCTGACAAGGACAGTAGGGTCCGAGGACTTGTTTGAATTTTTGGGAATCTGCATTGTTTCCCGAAAGGTGGAGTCAGGTTACGGCGGATAAGTTAGAATCCTTACGTCTGGAGGTGGGCCGGGTTGTTGGTTTGCGCAAGATTCCCCTTAGGGAGCTGCAGCGTTGTTGGGAAACTCAATTTTGCGTGCAAAATTATGCCGATGGGGGCGGGTGTTTTGCCGAAGGTTGGCCAGTGTGACGTCAGGCGTGGAAAAGCCACATCATTTCGTGGCCTGACTCGCGAGCACCGGGAGGATTTGAGGGTGTGGGGCCAGTTTTTTGGACGCATATAATGGGCGGTCAATTATTCTGCACGGGGAATTGTCTAACCAGGAGATTGAGATCTTCACGGATGCGGCAGGTAGCTCGGGCTTTGGGGCCATTTGTGGCGTGCGGTGGTGCGCGGCCCCGTGGCCGGAGGAATGGGTGTTTCTTCCGGTTATAGGAATTTAGCGTTCCTGGAATCCCTTTTCCCATAGTGGTGGCAGTGGAATGTGGGGTGAGACTTTTCGGGATCGGAAGGTTCGCTTCTTTTGTGACAACCTGGGGGTGGGTTTTTGGGGAATCAAAAAATTTGACGGCCTTTCGCCACCAAATAGTGCGTCTTTTGCGATTGTTGGTGTTGAGGTGTCTGGAGGTCAATTCGTGGGTTAGGGCAGAACAGTCCCTGGGTCCAGAATTCTGTCGCTGACTCTCTTTTCTCGGTTGCAGTGGGAGCGGTTCCGGGGCCCTGGCTCCGTCGGCGGCAGAGTACGGGGAGGAGTGCCCCAGTCATCTTGGACCGTGGCCTTCGGGACGCAGACCAGTGATTCGGGCGTTCTTTGTCAGTGGACCTGGGCTGCGTATGAGGCAGCCTGGCGCAGTGGTCGGATTGGAAACAGGGTCCTGGGTGATGTGGGGTTTCCCGGGGGAGGATACAATCGGGGGGTCTGTTGTGTTGGTTGGGTCGGGCCTGGGGGCTTGGGTGGTCAGTGTCTAGAGTCTCCAGATTTATATCGGGGCTAGCGTTTGGGTTCAGAATTCGGCGGATGCGAGATTTGACATAGGAGTTCGTGGTATCCCGGGCCCTTCGGGGTTATAGGCGGGGTCAAGGGGTAAGAGACTCGCGGCGGCCGGTAATGTTCCCTCTGCTGGAGAGGCTGGGTGGAGTGTTGAGCGAGGTTGCTAGCTCGGAGGACGAAGTGGCGCTGTTCAGGCTGGCTTTTGCGGTAGCATTTTTGGGGCATTGCGGGTGGGGGAGTTGGTGTCTCCTAGTCGGTTAAGAGGGGGGGGCTTCAACAGGAGGATGTCTCAGACAGCGGGGATGCAATCGTTTTCTGGCTCCGGTGTTCGAAGACGGATCAGGCCGGCAGGGGGAGGCGGGTTACCCTGCGGGCGGTGCAAGGGTCCGCAATGTGCCCAGTGCGGTGTTGGCGGGAATATGGGGTTTTGCGGAGGGCCGACAATGGGCCGCTCCTGCGTCATGCGGATGGGACGTATCTTTCCCGTTTCCAATTTACCGCGGTGTTTAGGCGATGTTTGGGGACAGTTGGGCTGGATCCTTCCGCTTTTGCGCCACATTCCTTCCGGATTGGGGCTGCTACCGAGGCAGCGGGGTGGGGCTTCAGTGCAGACGTGGTGCGTAGGATTGGGAGATGGGAGTCGGATAGGTTTTCGACTGTATATCCGGCCACATCTAGCGGCTTGAGGGGGGTTTTTTTTTGGAAGGGGGGGCTGCCACTGTGTTATTGTTACCAGCTTGTTTCTTCTTTGTTCCCCAGTTCGCCCTCCGTTCCTGGTCTGGATCCTTGGTCCCTTCTTATGTAACCCTTGGGGTGCGGAGGCGGGGCGGACATGCGGCCGGACGGCCGCCAATTGGGCTTTCCAAGAAGTGTCGCGGTGGTGCGCTGGCTCGGACGCCGCGGGATGCGATGGTTAGGAATGGTCCCTGAGGTGACCCGGTTTGCAGCTCTGGATAGGCCTCCAAACATTCTGGTGTTACATTTGGGGGGGAATGATTTGGGATCCCTGACATCTAGGGAGTTAACTCGGAGCATTAAATATGATTTGTTACGTTTGTGGAGGTCATTCCCGGGTATGATTATCGTTTGGTCGGACATTGTGTTTAGGCACACTGGAGGGGGGCTCGCTCGGTGGAGAAGTTTTAATAAGTCGAGAGACAAAGGAATAGGTCGGTTGCCAATTTTGTGGCTAGGACTGGGGGAGTGGTCATTAGGCATCTGGAGTTGGAGTCTGGCGTGGACAATTTTTGGCGGTCTGACGGAGTACATCTGACTGCGGTGGGTTTAGACCTTTGGGCGTTGGGCCCTTTAGGAAGGCATTGAGAGAGCCCTTTGGCCTGGTGGGGGCTGCATGCATGAGGGTTCATGGCATGCTCGTGGTGGCGGCGGGGGTTCTTGGAATTGGACGAGGAGATACGCTGAGGGAGTCATTCGGGGTATGATTCCCTCATGGTTTGGAGAATGGTGAA
Source organism: Phyllomedusa bahiana (assembly GCA_025379985.1). Classification (NCBI taxonomy): domain Eukaryota; kingdom Metazoa; phylum Chordata; class Amphibia; order Anura; family Hylidae; genus Phyllomedusa; species Phyllomedusa bahiana. The sequence goes on from JAODAL010001002.1 coordinate 22,300, forward strand.
TCGACCTGGCAAAGGTGGTGGGCTCTTGCAGGCTGGAATCCCTGTAGAGCAAAAAGGGTGAGCCATTTCTTTATGGCTTTAAAGGGGGGGGGGCCCCCGAGCCACGGGATTTGGAGGTTTCGCTTTTGGGGGGTAAATGGTGTATTTTGGTATGTGGGGGTTGTTTTTGGTGTACATATATACTATATATATTATAGGAGAGTTTATGTCATTTTTATAAAGGCCTTTATTTATGTTGTATTTTTGTTAAATAAAGCGGCGCTGTGGCCATTTTTATAGAATTGGAATTAAGTCTGTTATTTTCAAAGGGGGTGTCACAGCAGGAAGGGTTGGTTATGGGGGGTGGAGGTTTGGGGGGGGGTGGGGGTGTTTGATCGGTGGGGCCTGGTAGTGCAAACAGCGCCCGCAGAGGTTTAAGCAGTGCGCCAGACCAGGCCACGCCCCTAGGGGAGGCGCGCCATGACCCGGCTCGCTGGGCGCGGCTAAGCCGCGGGAGTATGTGCGGCCGGAAGGGGAGGTGGAGGGCAGTGAAGGAAGGAATCGGCTCCTCCCCTTCCGCCCGTTAGTTCAGTCCGGCACGAGGCAGCAGTCCCACCCTTCCCTCCCTAATTTTGGGTTGTAATGGTGTTTAGGGGTGAGGTTGTCATGGTGGCCGTTGGCGGCGGGGGTTTCTTTGGAATTGGACGAGGAGATACGCTGAGGGAGTCAAATTTGGGGTATGATTCCCTCATGGTTTGGAGAATGGTGAATCGACCTGGCGAAGGTGTGGGCTCTTGCAGGCTGGAATCCCTGTAGAGCAAATTGGGTGAGCCATCTTGTATGGCTTTAGGACCCCCGAGCCAGTGGATTACGGCTGGGGGTAAATGGTGTTTTGGTTCCCTTCGGGGATTTGGTCGCCAGGTCGTTGGTGGGTTCCAAGGACCTCTGCCCCATCTGGTTGTGGTATTCATGGAGTTAATGTTTACAGTTCTTATGGGAAGGTATATATGTATATATATTGGTATGTGGGGGTTGTGTTGGTGGTACATATAGTATTTAATATTATATAGGGAAGTTTATGCATAATTTTATATGGCACTTTATTTATGTTGTATTTTTGTTAAATAAAGTGGCTGCTGTGGCCATTTTTATCCAATTGGTATTGTCTGTTATTTTCAAAGGGGGGTGGCACAGCAGGGAAGGGTTGGTATGGGGGGTGGAGGTTTGGGGGGGGGGGGATGGGATGTTTGATCGGGCTGGTAGTGCATCAGCGCTGCAGAGGTCAAGTGATAGATACTAGTTGTATGTAGACGCTATGCAGACATATAAGTGATTACACTGTAGTTACATTTAGTGACTCACAGGAGACGTCTTTTCTGATCAGCGTCGTTCACCTTCCCTTCTCTTCTCCATCCGGTTCACACCTTCATGCTGATATCTCCTGGCCAATACTCGTCCCTGAGGATTTGGACACAAATATCTTAGAATCCTCACATTTCCAGCAACTCCTTACTAAGGTATATAAGTCCCCTCAGTTAGACAGGTATATACGTCCCCTCAGATAGGAAGCTATATAGGTCCCTGCAGTTAGACAGGTATATATGTCCCCTCAATTAGGCAGGTATATAGATATTCCCTCTCAGTCAAGCAGGTATATAGATATTGTACCCTTAGACAAGCAGATATATAAATATAGGGTCACTCAGGCAGGTATATAAATATAGGGGCACTCTCAGGCAGGTATATAGATATAGGGGCACTCTCAGGCAGGTATATAGATATAGGGGCACTCAGGCAGGTATATATAGGGGCACTCAGGCAGGCATATATAGGGGCACTTAGGTAGGCATATAGATATAGGGACACACAGGCAGGTATATAGAGGCACTCAGGCAGGCATATATAGATATAGGGGGCACACAGACAGGTATATAGGGGCACACAGGCAGGTATATATAGACATAGGGGGCACACAGACAGGTATATAGGGGCACAGAGGCAGGCATATATAGATATAGTGGGCACACAGACAGGTATATATATAAGGGCACAGAGGCAGGCATATATAGGGGGCACACAGGCAGGCATATAGGGGGCAAACAGGCAGATATATATAGGGGGCACAGAGGCAGGCATATATAGGGGGCACAGAAGCAGGCATATATAGGGGGCACACAGGCAGGCATATATAGGGGGCACTGAGGCAGGCATATATAGGGGCACTCTGGCAGGCAGGTATATATAGGGGGCACTGAGGCAGGCATATATAGGGGCATTCTGGCAGGCAGGTATATATAGGGGGCACTGAGGCAGGCATATATAGGGGCACTCTGGCAGGCAGGTATATATAGGGGCACTGAGTCAGGAATATATAGGGGCACTCTGGCAGGCAGGTATATATAGGGGGCACTGAGGCAGGCATATATAGGGGAACTCTGGCAGGCAGGTATATATAAATGCATCAAAGTTATGTGCCTAAGGCAGACTGTCCAACTTTTGATAGTGGGAAACCTGAAGGGGCGGCGCTCTGTGCGCGCCGTGGCAAAACAGTTGCATAGCCACGCCCTTCTGGTTGGTGAGCCATGCCCCTTCGAAAAGCCACACGCACTCCACCTAACTGCATAACGGCTCTGGAAGAAAGCCAGGTTGTTGCCCCCACTAGCCAGGTAGATGCCCCCTCTAGCCAGGTAGTAGCCCCATTTATCCAGGTAGTGCCCCTTATTGCCAGGTAGTTCCCCCTATAGCCAGGTAGTAGCCCTCGTTTTCCAGCTAGTAGCCCCTTATAGACAGGTCGATGCCCCCTATAGCCAGCTCAATGCCCCTTGTAGCCAGGCAGTGCCCAATTACAGCCAGGTAATGCCCCCTAACGCCAGGCAGTGCCCCCTATAACCAGGTAGTGCCCCGTAAAGCCAGGTAGTGCCCCCTATAGCCAAGTAGCGCCCCTTATAACCAGGTAGTGCCCCCTAAAGCAAGATAGTGCCCCTGATAGCAAGTTAGTGCTCCTTACAGCCAGGTAGTGCCCTTTGTAGCCAGGTAGTGCCCCTTACAGCCAGGTAATACCCCATAGAGCCAGGTAGTACCCCCTTGTAGCCAGGTAGTGCCCCTATAGCCAGGTAGTGCCCCCTTATTAGCCAAGTAGTGCCCCCTATAGCCAGATAGTGCCCCCTATAGCCAGTGCTGTACATACAGGGGAGAAAGCAGGAGGGGAACGATCCCTCCTGCCTCCTCCCTGTACGAGCAGCTGCACGGAGTGTGTGCAGCTGCTGACCGACTCTGTGCGGCCGCGGCTGCACAGAGTCAGTGAGTATCGCCGGGCGGGCGAGGTGGGCGGCCGTGGCGCCCACTCTGGTGAGTGGCACCAGCCTCGTCCGCCTGTAGGAATGGCCCAGGTGGCACTGGACCAACGTCCTGGCGCTACTCCAGCACCGCGGTCACTTAAAGAACCCCCGCTGCCTGCTGCCGGCGGGAGGTTTGCTGACTCTTTCGGGGGGGGGGCTGGAGGTGACCCCCATTAGCGGGAGCCCCTCGCCCAAATCGGGAGAGTTGGCATGTATGGCCTAAGGTATATAGCTACGTGCCTAAGATATGCTGTGCTATACAAGGTAAACCACACGGCAGATTTATGACAGGTTCATACATTCGGTTGCACTATACATTCATTTAATGCGCCTCAAAACTGGCGCGGCGTCTCTTTTCTGACATGTCGTTCTTTGTGTCTTTTTGCACCCCAGTAGCTTATCATCTAATTTCGAAATAAACTGGACAACCTCTTTAGAATCCTGGTATCACTCAGGGACCCTAGGATCCATGCAGATTTTAAAGATGCACTTAAAAGAATATTAGAACCATTTCAGAGTAACGTGAGTTCAGGTTGAGGCACTGATTACACATTATGTCATATGAATCGGTAATGTTCCCCTGGAATTATCATGATGCATGCTGAATACATGGAGCACTTTCTCCAATCTACATTTACACATTGATGACATTCATTGGCTTAAAAATGGGGTTCTGGGATGATGTATAATTGACTCTGAATGTGTGGCTGAATCATTTTGAACTATAACTATATGAAATTGAAAACACAATTTGTTATTTTTCCTAAACAACATACAGTATTTATATACAGTTATAAAATTATTTTTATATATTGTGGGTCTTCTACAAACAACTATTCATGGCAGGCGGCCCATTGCTGCAGAAAATACAGGCCATGACAGGGTTTCACTTTCCATAACGGGCAATACTAAAAATTGCATAGGGAGCTTGGTTTGGTATTGAAACAATGCTGTGATTTAGTATGACACACAGATGAGAGGCGCCGCTCTTAGAATCGCTCCACACTTCACTTCTCTGGGCAGTTACAGGGTCAAAACTGACCAAATAACTGAAGTAGGAACGCAGCCTGACAAGGTAATGTCAGCGCCAGCTGGAAAGAACAGAGCTGGGGGCCAAGATCCCACAATAGCGTCAAAGAGCGCACTCATTTTACACCGACATCAGATGATCCCACAGAACCTGTTCTGTTAAAGGCTGATACATGTAGGGCCCCCTCCCGCCGAAATAGTGGAAAGGATGTCAGCAGTAATTTTGTCAAATAACTTATTTGTCTAAAAAAAAAACTTTGAAACACAGCTTGTGTTGTTGTCATATACACACATCTCCTTTACGGGCAGGTTATTATTGTGGGATATAGTTGTCTGCGCCAAAGAGTTACTTTTGTCACTTATAAGCTGAAACACCTTTGAAATACAGCTTGTGTATTTGTCATATACACACATCTACATTAAACAGAGTTTGTTTTAAATTGTAAATTTTTGATCAAACAGTATGTCAGAAAGAGAGGTGGCAGCTCCTTCACGTGTGAGAGGCAGTGGCACAAATGTTCCTGGAGCAGGCACGGGTCACAGCACAGTAAGGTGACGTCACACAGGGGTCACTCTGCGAGGCCAGAACTGCCGCTGTCATCTAGCGGCCATGTGTTGACCACCAAGCCAACTGTTCTTGACTGGTTGACTAGGTCATCCACTTCCTACCAGATGACATCTGACAACCCCAGCCAAGAGTCGGTGGGAACGTCAGACACAACCCTTAGTTGGCATGGCCCGGGAGCAGTTCCGAGGCCCTCACCCGTCCTCATCCCGCCTCTGTCCCATTTGGTTCCCACAGCCAGAGAACTACTATGTGCTGTGGGCTCTGCGCCACTATACAGCGAGGACAAACTATTGGAGGACAGTGGGCAGCAAAGAGGTGGGGCAGACATCTGCTGCTTCTTGCAGTAGGTGGGCAAGTAGTGATGAGTACAGTGGCATGGGGGGTTATGTTGTGAGAGGTCAGGCTGTGTACAACAAGACCGATGAGGAGGATGGTGGTGACAGGCAAACACTAATCGATGACGATGCAGTCGATCCCACTTGGGAGCCAGGTGAAGCAAGGGCTTCATCATCATCGTTGGGAGAAGAGGGTGGTAGCTTGCAAGTCAGGCAGTGGCGCAGCCGGCAAGTCGTTAGTGTGGCCGGGAGTCAGCAGGGTGGCAGCAGTGCGAGGTCGGGAGCAAAACGACCACGGGGTAGAAAACCCGCTTCGCAGGTTCCAGAAAGTAGCGGCGCAAGGGCTCACTGAGGCAGCAGCTGTAGCAGTCAGTCAGTGTGAAGCATTGGTGGTAAAATCACCTACACCTATTCTGTGTCAATCACCGACTGGTTTTGACATAGAATACACCACTTAGTGGATAAATTAGCTCTTGGCCACAAAAATTAAATTTTGCTACAGATGAACTTGTTTGGGTTTTAAGGTGTATGGGGGCGGAAATACACACCAAATGGATTGAAGATTCCACAAATAGTGTTAAATTAATTTGGCCAAGATTCCTGTGGGGTATTGCAATTGATGGATTTCAGGCCTGTGTAAGGCAGAAATACACACACCCTGGATCTGACACAGAATTCCCCACAAACAGTGTATAAATGAACTCTTGGCTACAGATTGCAATATCCCAAAATAAAAAACGCCAGTGAAAACTTGTGAAGGTCTTTCACCCCAGTAGCTCGAAAATCAGAAGTACTTTGCACAGAGTGCAATCTAGTGCTGCTACAGCCAGATGCTTGTGCATAGTAGACACAGTGACAAGTGGCAGAATTTAACATGGCTGCTGTATTTATAGGGCTGTGACATCACAGAAGATGGCTGGCACATGTCATTGAGGGTGTTCCTTTCGTCCTCCCATAGTTCTTTACCCCATGTCATGCCATGTGCTTGCGGCCATTTTAGATTCGTTACCACGAATTGCCATGAACTTCGGCTTCGTTCAGAATCAAATTTTCCCTGAAATTCTAAACTAATTCCACTTTGTTGGAATCGATTCGCTCATCCCTAATCAGGATCTTGTGAGTGTCCAATGCCAAGTGGTTGTCTTTGAAATGTGGCGCAGGTGTGCGGTCGGCTCTTTATTGGACTGCTCACTCCTTCTATCCATACGGATCTTATTTAGACCTTGTGAAAAAATGCTGGGAAGCGCTTTGCTCTGGACGACAATTGCCTTTTCTATACATCATCAACCTTATCTGTTGATGTGACATCATGGACTTTTAAAATGTTCTAATAAAATATATACATCATTTTAGAGTTAACCATTGGTCTGCTACAAGTCATAATACATATATATTTATATATAGTTGGCACTGTCATTGGGGGATAGTTGTTGTAGATAGCTATCAGGTTAGAATGTCCTTCTTTTGGTGCTTTGTCGTGCATTTCAGATTACCGTATTTTATTTTAAAGTAATAATACTATATGTATTTTAACATGAAGTTTGCTACTTTATAGTAGGTGTTATGGTATAAAGTGTTTGCTCCACTAATTAACTTTTGGTATTTGCCGTAGCAATACCAAATAATAAGCAATTAAGTGTAAACTAAGGTCCTAGAGCAAACATCTACATCTTAGATCCTTGGGAAGTAAGTAATTTAACCATAAAACAGTAATTTTTGACAAAGGAAATGTGAAAAAGTTATTGTTATTTAGGAATAATATATGAGGAAATCTGCACACAATAAAAATATCCGTCACATCATTAACATATGAACAACAGATGAAGGTCCAGGAAGGGAAAATTGTATATGTATCGTATTGAAATTAAATCACAGGAAGTAGAAGCAGGTGGTAAGAAACTGCATTCAATGAAGGGTGCGAGATTTTCTCTTCCCTTAGATGGCAGGAATGAAGAATATATTCTGCACCACAAATTGCACTTAAAGATACCGTCCAGCATTAGGAAATCATGGTTGCTTTCTTGAAAAAAAAAAACCCCCCCCCTGTGTCACAGGAGTGTTGGTTTGCGCCAGCTTATTGGGCCAGGGCTTTTCCCTAGGCTAAATTGCATCGGGAAAAGGGCGAAGAAACCCCCCCTTACCATGTTGTGCCATACTTTTCGACAAAATTGCAACACCATCAACCAGAGCTGAATATACAAAAGTTTAAAAACACAAGTTTACGAAAAAAAACTCTATATAATAGTCTGCATTCCCAGGCGGGGGCCGAGCGATGGGTGGCAGAGGTAGGCGATCGCCTGGGCGCCTACTGCTGCCCCAAAAGGGGGCGGGGCGGGCCCCCCAACCCCCCGGGTCCGGGGGCCGCTGGGGGGGGGCCTGAAGCGCCGGCGGTCCCTTTGGCGTCCGCAGGAGCACATCAGCTGGAGTTTGCGAGCAAGAGCGAGCGCCCCCTTCCCCGCGAAAAGGTAATATCTGTTTTTACCTGCTAATGATAGGGACCTGTTACTTCCTATTTGAGGGGCGTAATACCTGCTAATGGGGGGACGTTATAATTAATTAAGGAGTTACTAAAAATGTGGGATTCTAAGATTTTTTGTGTCAAATCTGCGGGGACGAGTATTGGCCGGGAGCAATCGCATGAAGGTTGGACGGGGGTGGGAAGAAAAGGGAAGGAACACCTGATCAGAAATGTGTTCCGGTGAGTTACTAAATGTAATGCAGTTAAACCCTTATAGTCTGCAGAGCCCTAAACAAAGTACTACCATATATGGTCAGTATGGCCCCGGTAATATAGTAATCAAGTTTTGGACAGTGATGTCACATGTGGTGGTTTGTTTGGTCAGGGTCTGGCAGGATTATTTGACCCAAAGTAGAAATTTTTTGGGTTTGGGTTTTGTAGGAGTGTTTTTTAGTAACAATCCACTTCCTTAAAACTTTCCCATAAAAAACCCCTTTACTAAAAAACCCCTTCTGGACCCGTCCTGTGTGATAACTCCGACCAGTCTCAAACCTGCCTTCATCTCAAAAACTCCTGGAAGCTGGCTACTCTCGCCAAACCGCTACCCTTTGTAATCTCTTCTTGACCCTGAATCAGGTTTCCGCACCCTAATCACGGAAACTGCTTAGTTAAAGTCTCAAAATACCTCCTAACAGCAAAATTTCCCGGGTTAACTACTCATTGTTTTCTGTTGGATCTCCTGCAGCATTTGACACTGTTGTCACCACTTCCTCAGCATGTCAGCACCCTGGCCCCAGGGGCACCCCTTCGCTTTGGGTTTCGTCCCACCTCTCTGACCGCTTTTCAGGTTCGTTTTCTGGTTGACCTCCCCTCCTCTTCCTTTCTGTTGGGGTTCCCCGGGATCAGTTTAGGTTCTCCCCTTTTTATTTTACACCCCCCATTGGACAAACACGTGAATTTTGGGTTCCAGTACCTTTTCTTGCGGATGAACCCCCAAATTTTACACCCCTCCCGTGACTCATCCCGCTTTTACAAAAACCAGTGACGTCTGTGCTGTCTCTGACATCATTTTCCCCTCTCTTCTGAAACTAAACCTCACTAAAACTGAATTCTTGTCTTTCCCCCACTATAACCAACCCCCCCCCCCCGCTATTTCTGTTTCTGTAGTGGTTTTCCACATTTTTTTAGGGAGCAGGCCCGCTGTCGGGGGGTATATTAGTTTGATCTGCCTTCACCCCATAATCCAATCCCCCGCCCCCTCTGTCACCGCACCTCAAAAATATTCCAAAATCCCTCCCCTTTTTCTGTGGAAATGAATCAAACTCTAATTTTCTGTTTATTTTTTCTCGTCTTGACTACTGCAACTCCTTGCTTATCGGTCTCCCTCTGCAAACCTCCCCTCCCCAATCTGTCCAGAATGCGCCCCAGGTTGTCTTTCTCCCCAGGCTTTATGATCCCTTACCCTGGGGTTCAGTAGCACTGGTTCCCACCCCGTACAGGAAAAGTAAAAACTCACCTCTCACCCATAAAGCTTAAAGCGTGTCCCCCCCTACATCCCCCCCTAGCTCTGTCAAACCGCCCCTACCGTCTCCCCGCTTGCTGTATATAAGACAACATTCCAAAATCTCCGAATCCCATCCCCGCTACAAGTTTTTCCACGTGCGGCACCAATTTCGGGAATATTTTTCCCGCGGCGATCAGGCAAATCCAAAACCCCTCACAGTTTTAAGAGGGCCCCTAAAATACATCTTCTTTTTTTTCTGGCCCCCAAAGATCCCAATGCTATCACACACTCGTCCTCCCTGCACTTGGGCACTCCAGGCATTTATTTTAAATGTACTGTCAGGGGGCAGGTTCCCCATTTTATGTAAAACCCCCTTTTTATGAAACATCCCCGGCCCATTTAAATTGGCACTTTTCCCGTATGTTTCACCCATACCCCCAAAAAGATTGAAAGCTTAGGCAGGGCCCTCACACTTGTGTTCATTTGTAAGTACTTTTTTGTGTAATGACTGTATGTTTACCCTTGAATTTGTAAGTTGCACTAATATTTTTTGGCGCTATAGATATAAAGATTATTATTATATGTTCGTCCGGTAGATTTGCTCCATGTATCGGTGGATTATGTGATGACTGTTATTTAGTGGTATTACACTGTCATAAGGAGGTGAGCGATTTTGAAAAAGCAAATTTGTCATCGCTGATTTTCATTGTGCAGTGACTTGCCGAAGGAAGATGGACTAGAGCTATGTGCGCCATTGGCTGTACTCGCCTAGGGCACCGAATGCCTTGTCCCAGCCCTGCCTGTAGCTAGACATATGTTCCATGTAGGTAGAGTTGTATGCCCCCGTGTTGGTAGGTATATACCCCCTCTACGTGGACATATTCTCCTGCATGTAGAGCTATATGCCCCCTGTAGGTAGAGATATACGTTCCCTGTAGATAGACATATGCCCCCTGTAGGTAGGTATATCCCCCTGTAGGTACAGTTATATGCCCCCTATAGGTAGAGACATATGCCCCCTATAGGTAGAGATATATGCTCACTGTAGGTAGAGATTTATGCCTACCTGTAGGTAGAGAGTTATGCCCTCCTGTAAGTAGGTACCTATCCCATGTAAGGAGATATTTGCCTCCTGTCAGTAGGTATAAGAGCCCCTGGTAAGTGTAGGTATTTGGGCCCCTTATGTAGATTTTTGCCCCTGTAGGTAGAGTTATATACCCTTTGTAGAGAGATAGGGAGGTGTAAAGGGTAAAAGAGAACATAAAAAAGGTACGCACCTCTTCATGTTCTCCTGTCGAACCGCAGCTCTGGCTTAAGTGGTGTGACGTCATCACCCCGCCTATGCCGGCACACTGCTCCCGGGATCTCCTGTGCCAGAAGCCTAGGCTTCCAGCCTAGGAAACGCAGCATCACAGGGGGCATAATGAAAACCTTGCATCACGTCCTCTGCGACACTGATGTGTATATACAATCAAGATGGCAAGGACAATAACGAACCCATCCCATGCCCTTCTCCCTCTAGCTTCACAGTTAGGCAATGTTCACACGGCTTATTTCGCCGCGTATTGGGCGCCGTACTCCGCGCCGGGATTTGCTCTGCAGTACGGCGCCAATCGTCGGAGTAATTTACGGTAATACCACAGTTCTCATAGAGAACTGTGATTCGGTCGCTCCTCCCCCGCCCGCTAATCCGCCGCGGGAGAAGTGACATGAACATTTATCCAGTCGCATACGTGCCATGTATAATGGCAGTCTATTGGGGCCGGCGGGCCGCGCCCCCGCACATGCCGCCCCTTATTCAAGCCGGAATTGCGAGCTGCAATCCCGGCGTGCAAAGTCCGGCTGAAAAGCCCGTGGTGAACGGGGCCTTAGCGGTTTGGTTCACAAACGGCTTATTCTGGGACGGATTTCAGCCATATTGCGCATCGTATTTGCGCTCCAATACTTCTGAGAAATCCGTCCCATGCATTACGGTAATTCAGCAGTTTCTCATAAGAACATGGATTCCGTCACCTCTCCCCCGTCGGAAAGTGAACATATGTCAATTTTTACGGCCGTGTACGCGCCGTGAAAAATGAATGTCAGATGGGGCTGGGCGAGCTGCAGGCCCCCGCCCCCTCTGCACGTCAGCCGGCTAATTTTGCGGGGCGAAAAATCCCCGTCTCCCGCAAAAAGCCGTGGTGAACTTCGGCCCTAGGCCATGTTTCACACTGCGACGGCTTTAAAATGGGCGTATTTTCGGGTCCGTAATTACAGCGCGGAGTGCCCTATTACGGGCCCGAAAACGGGCCCATTCATTATATGGTAATTCACAGTTCTCACAGAGAACTATGCATACCGTCTCCTCTCCCCATCCCCCCGCCCGGCGAAGCCGCTTTGCGGGGAGATAATTGACATGTGAATTACTAGCCGCAAATACGCGCCGCTAGCAATTCAAGTCTATGGGCCAGCGAAGTGCCGGCCCCCTGCTCAGTCCCCCGCTCCCGCCCCGCCCCCGGTCACACGGCGTAATTGCGGGGCGTGAACCTAGCCTTAGTGTTCAGCTGCTAACTCTGCGCGTATGTTTTAAAATGACCATGCAAAGTCAAATAGTAATCGCCTTGTGGACCCTGCACCCCGGGTGACTGCCTGCCTCACCTGCCCCTAGAAATGACCCTGAACAGCAGCCATTCTGACCACCAATTTATGAAGCATAAAGTGGTTGTAACTTAAAGGGGTTGTCTCACTACATCGATTCATCTTACCTCAGTCCTGTTTTCTTGGTTTCATTTTGAATTCAGGGGTGTGTTTACTGTATTCTACTAGGCTGCAGTAGAAGCCAGGTCTGTAGCTATAGCAACCATTGCTGGCAGCCTATCAGGAGAGATCACACAGGTCTGTAGCTATAGTGGCCTGAGGAGCTTATGCAGCCCATACAAGAGGGAATATCTAGGAATAGGAAGGACACTGTTAATGGACACATAATGGAAAGTGACTTGTTTTTGCAAGATCTTTAACATAAAAAGCAATCCTTGTAGTGAGACAACCCCTTTAAGTTCTACCATAAGCAGTGAAGAACAGAAGACTGATTGCTCCAGCAATGGCCAGGGTCCATCTGAGAATGTATTGACATATTTTTGAATACTATCTGGATCAAAGTCAGTGGTTGCTCCTAGGTGAAATATATGATGGCAACACTGCAGCCTCCCTGCAGTATATTTCTAATTTTAAGGAGCCTCCCTTAAAAAGCAACAAAAAACACATCGACACTTAGGGAGAAATGTATGAAAGAAGGTGCATCAAAGCGAATTTCTGCATCAATTTTTCAGTGTATAATGCGCTTAAAAGTGTTTTTTGTGCGCTTATAAATGGCGTCTAAAGTTCGACCTGCTTCGCCTGTGTGTTTAGTGCATTACAGAACTTTGGTGCATTAGTAATGCGGCAAATATGGGTTAGTAATGCACCAAACGTGAATTTGTCATACAGCAATAGCCGACACACCGCAGGTCTTGCTGAGACTTGTGGTACAACAGGCAAGATGACTACCATAGTTTCTATTCACCGACATGCTATTCTAACACCTTTTATTTTACTTAATTTTAGATATTATTCTTTAATAATGTTTTTAGAGTGTAATGGAAATATATAGGGAACTATTTGATTTTTTTTTAGAAAAAGGAAAGTTTAGAGTAAACTATTTAAATAATGGGCCCAATCTGTTTCCAAAAAATAGACTGCATGAAACCAAATAACAGTACCATGTGGTAGTTATATATTACAGCCATGATGGTGCCTAGTGCCATGAGGTTAATACATAACCCTGCCCAAGGTCTCCTCCGATGACTGTGCTGGAAATACAGATGTAGAACAGCTAAATAATGTTACAGCTGTCAACATGAATGGAGGAAGAGCTATAGGGGATAAAGAGGTAGAATTCATACTCCAGCCTTGGTACCTGAGGGGGTACAAAAGCACCACTGCTATTTGAGACTGCTGGGAACTTCAACCCTAATACTCACCAAGGCAAATAATGGTATGGGTTTGGCACATACTTAAAAGGCAAGAAAAATGCAGCAGCCTAAAATAGATATAATTAAAGGGGTTGTCTCACTACATTGATTCATCTTACCTCAGTCCTGTTTTCTTGGTTTCATTTTGAATTCAGGGACGTGTTTACTGGCTTCCACTAGGCTGCAGTAGAAGCCAGGTCTGTAGCTATAGCAACCAGTGCTGGCAGCCTATCAGGATAGATCAAGCAGGTCTGTAGCTATAGCGAGCTGAGGAGCTGATGCAGCCCATGCAAGAGGGGATATCTTGGAATAGATAGGACACTGGTAATGGACACATATTGCAAAGTGACTTGCTTTTGAAAGATCTTTCACATAAAAAGCACTTCCTGGAGTGAGACAACCCCTTTAGGCAGAAACACAGCCACAGGATGTCTACCTTTTGTGGATGGAAGTCGTCCACAGCTATATTGAAAGCATACTGACAAAACGTCAGCCTGAGAAAGTTGAAAATGCCTGTTGTGGGGGACGAGTGCTCACAAAAAATGAATAAATGCAGCATGTACCATTCACTGACAACCAACAACTGTTCACTAACAACCACCTATGACTTATACCAAAAACTCAACAAATACCAATGAGGAGAAAAGGGTAGGGCGGATAAGAAGCAGAGCTGCTGTCCCACAGGTCCTTAGTGAGAAAGAGGCATCGCCACACAGGGAACACACTATCCTAGAGGAATCATCTCCATAGAAAACTCCACTCACATGATGTCCCCCCACACTGCTAAAGAAACAACAAGTTAATGCCACATCTTCCCTTGCCCCAGCAGTCGGTGAGCGATGCGCATGTCCCAGTATTATAGGTTTTGCAATGGGACCCAGTTATTTTTACGGTACAGCTCCAATTTAACCCCTTAAGCCAAACGCCTGAAAAGTAGTTAATGACCAGAATTTTTTTTTAGTTTTTGCCTCCTTGCGTTTCAACAGTTGTAACTCTTTTATTTTTTCAAGTACGCAGTTGTATGAGGCATCGTTTTATTCGAGACAAGTTGTACTTTATGGGGGAATAGTTTAAGTTCACTATTTTTAGTTTTTTAATTTTTTTTTACACCATTCACATTGCACACTTAATAACTTGTTAGATTAATTCTACAGGTTATTACGGTCGTGTGGATACCAAAAATGTGTAGGTTTTTTTGTGCGTGTAATTTATGCTCAATTATTTTTTATTAAATATTTATTTTTATTTTATTATTTATTTTTTTATTCTTTTTTTTACACTTTTATTTATTTATTTTTTCCTTTTTTTTTTTAAAACCAAGAAGGGAGAACAGTTTAACATTTTTTTACATTTTTTTTTATACTTAGTAATGTATTAGCATATTCATATATGCTAATACATTCTAATCTGTGTCAGTTTGACACAGGCAGTGTTCAGGACAGCACACAGGCTGGCCTGATCACTGGCTTGTTACACAGACAGCTCTGGGGCCACTCTAGGTCCCCAGAGCTGACTGTGCAGCCGTTCCCCGCTCTCTGTCGGGTCACCGAGTGTTCCGATCGACCGACAGAGCAGAGGAACCCTTTGATTGCGCTGCGGTAACGCACCGCCGCAATCAAAGGGTTAAAGCACCGGGTTGCGGAGGTTTCCCCCGCTCCCTGGTGCTCGCATGAGCTGTGCTGGGATCAGTGCTGTGTAGTACAGCCCAATCCCAGCGCAGCTGCGGCGCCGGGAGCCGCAAACTCTGATGTCTGCAGAGACGCCAAAAGAGGGTGGCCGGTCATTAAGGAGATAAAGAAATTTAGAGCAGGTTGTACATAGGGGAGATTCGACAGGGTAGAACTCTAAATGGTCAGGCCTCAGGGCAATTGCCTCTGTTTCCCGTGACATGACTATTTGTAACCTATTGTACAATTTCAGAGGTTAACAATATTTATGAAGTATATTGTAGATTTTAATGTGACATCACTAGATATATAATTGTACTGAATGGACAGGAAGCATGAGGGCTGCAAAGGGAACCAGTAATATTACATGTCTTTGGCACTGATTATTCTTGATAATATCTAAAATTAATTTTGCATCTTTGCCTCCTCTACTTAGAAAAGCCAGTTTATTGAGTGAATATTGTATGAATGTATTAAAGGGGTTGTCCAGCAAAAAATAAAATTATTGTTCAATGGGGTCAGGAAGGGTAAAATAATAATAAAAAAAAAACAGTTATACTTACCTACAAGTCCTTCACCACTGCCGCCTTCAAGCTCCCCGGTAACTCGCTCCACCTGACTTCCGAGGCCCCGTCCTGACACACAGGACAGACTTGTGCTCCTTTGTAAGTGAAGTGGAGTAAAAGACTCTGGACAAGGCCATGAAATGTCAAAAGGAGCAGACTGGCAGGGACCCTGGAACAGAAGCAGGGCACCTGTAGACAAGTATAACTTAAAAAAAAAAAGTACTTACCTTGGCCACCTTAAATAATATTTTTTATTTGCTGCATAACCCCTTTAGTTTATGGCATTGTGGTATTTGTTAAAGTTTATACATTGCCTGTCTTATCCAATGCAGCCCATTTTTAATAAATCATTGATCTAGGGATTTATTCTGATTGCCAGACTAGAGTCGGGGAGGATTTTTTATCCCTAAAATGAGGACAATTGGCTTCTACCTCATGGTTTTTTTTTTTTCCTTCCTCTGGATCAACACTGTAGCACAATAGGCTGACCTGGATGGACAGCTGTTTTTTTTTTTCGGCCTTACAAACTGTGTAACTACGTAACTATTATTTTATAATTTATATTACCACTGAAACAAAATTCCTTGAGATTGAAAATAACCTTATCACTTGCCTGACCAAATAGTATTGTCTTGTGTTAAAGAGAACCTGTCACATAGTTTATGCCCCCCTGGCTGAGGGCAGCACAAGCTAGTGTCAGACCTGCTGTTTCCAGCACTGTGTCCCTTATTCTGTAAGGCGCTGTAATTTTAGAGCATTTAATGCTCAAATCTGCAGTTTTCAGTCAGAAAAGAGTCATTTAAAAAGTCAGTTTTTTTCATACCCCGCACACCTGAAGCTAGCCCGCCCACCTCAACTGATAAACCTATTACTTTGAATTGATAGAAACATGTTAATAACTGTCAGTGGGCGGGGCTATCCTTTGGTGGGCAGTACTAACACCTGCTCATGAATAAGATTTGAGCATTAACCCCTTAAGGACCCGGCGCTTTTTTTTTTGTTAACACATTCGTTTTTTTTACTCTACGGTGTTCTGCGGACAGGATAAATGATGTTATATTTTTATAAATCGGACTTTTTGGGTCGCGGCGATACCAAATATGTGTAACTTTTTTATTATTTTATTGTTTTTTATTTGTAAAATGGGGAAAATGGAGGTGATTTGAACTTTTAATACTTTTTTTTTTGTACTTTAACATTGAGTCTCCCTATGGTGCTTGACCACTAGGGGACGCGATCGTTAATACAGTCTAATGCAGTGCATAGTCAATGCATTAGACTGTACCAAGATGGCGGTTTCCCCACTTCCTGCCTGCGGCCGGAAGTGGGGCAAACCAGGAAATGACAGTGATGGGAGCCTTCACAAGGCTCCCTGCTGCCATGTCTGGGTGTCCATGTTATGTCGTCATTTAGACACAGCGGCCATCTTTGTCGCAGCAACTAAGGGGTTAAACAGCGCAGACGGGTGACGCTTCCCACTCGCGCTGTACCGGCCTGGTTTTAGCTGCCATCAGCCGCTAACACCTGCCGGCTGTTTGGGGGGGAGGGGGATCGCAAAGTGATCCCCGTGTAAAGCCCTTTACTGACCCTGGGACGTACTCATACGTCCAGGGTCGTTAAGGGGTTAAATGCTCTAAAATGACAGCATCTTACAGAATAAGGGACACAGCGCTGGAAACAGCAGATCTGACAGTAGTGTGTGCTGCCCTCAGTAAGGGGGCATAATCTGTGTGACAGGTTCTCTTTAAGTTCTGCTTTAGGCATGGATAAAGTTTTTATTATACAGCTTATGGGTAGGAAGTGTGAAATAAGAAAATAATAATAAAACATAATAATAATTCATATGACAGATCTGTATGTACTCCTTGTACTGTCTTGCAGTGACTCTATGAGGAACTGCATTATCCTAGCAAATGGAGCATGCCACAGTTTTTTTCTTTTGCAAGGAATTGAAGAGAGAAACATCTGTATCTCTGTGGAAAATCAGAGACAAACAGAGATAGTTTTGGCCGATAGCAGGATGCTTCATCACACACCTGTACAATTTACACTACTGGGCAAAGGTTTTAGGCAGGTGTGGAAAAATGCAGCAAAGTGAATGAACAAAAGAGAAATCAAAATCAGGTCAATATTCAGTGTGCCCACCCTTTGCCTCCAGAGCATCAGTTCTTCTAGGAATTTGTACACAAGGTTTGAAGGAACTCAGCAGGGAGGTTGTTCCACACATCTTGGAGAAGTAAGCACAGATCTTCTGTGGATGTAACTGCTTCAATCTTTCTATCTCTTCATGTAATCCCAGACAGACTAGTTGATGTTGTGATCAGGGCTCTATGGAGACCACATCCTCACTTCCAAGACTCCTTGTCCACACTGTAGAAAGTTCTTAAAGGCTTGTTTCCACAAGAAAATTGCTTGGATATGTCACCAAAGTCTGATAAGTGCGTGTCTCACCAGTGAGACCCACACCTATCTTGAGAAAGAGGGCCCCCCAAAGTTACAGAGCAAACTGGAGACCTGGTTGCGCTTGCCCACGGAACTCCATTCTGTTGTATGTGTTCAGCTGTACTCAGAACTCCTATACAACAGATTGGAGCACTGTACACAAGCATGACCAACTCTCCAGTTTGCTTTGTCCATTCCAGAGACTGCACCTATTAGACTTTGATGGCATATCTTAGTGATATGCCATCAAAGTCTATGATGAGAACACCTCTTTAATGATATTGCTGTATGTTTGGGGTCATTGACCTCCAGTAAAATAAATTGGGAGCCAATAAGACACCTCCTAGATGCTGGGTGTCTGACAGCATTTTTGTGGTATTTTTTCTTTCACACTTACCTAAAATGTTTGCACAGTACTGTAGCTCCACCATGCAATGTTTTAAAAATGAGATGGCTTGCACTATGCCTAATATATTAAAAAGTATACACGTAAAGGGACACTGCCATCAGAAAGGAGTATTTTTGTTAAAACCGAGATTCCTGGAATTAGTTTTTTAGGTTTTTTGGAAATATTTTGTCATTTGAGCAGTCCTATGCAATTAAAAATGACATACAAAATATTTCCCTCCAGCTATGAAAGAGAACTAGAGACTAATCTCACTTTACTTCAGCAGCTACTTATCTCTATAAAGTCTGATTACAATTAGTAGGTAATGACATAATGATTGCTCTAATGGTTCTCTCCACAGGGATAGATAAGATTAGACTGGGCCACAAGCAATACATGAAAGGAAACTAGGATAATCTTTTATTGCACTGGGGAGGGGTTTTCTTCACACTTATCTGGTTATCATTGATTATATTTACACTTCTCAGACCAGAGAAGACCAGAAAGAAGGACCATTGAACAATTGTGGTTGTGCTAACATAAGGGAAGTCAAGACATTATGGGAAGAGAACTGAATGCTCTAGCGCCCTTCATTGGATGTAGCCATCCTCAATTCTCTTGTAACTCACTAAGTCTTGTAAAGAGAAAATGATTCATGTCAAGCCATTATCGCTCATCTGCAGACAGCTGTTTCAGGGATTTGCCCCTCCTCAGTGCAGAGTAGAGCTTATTGGCTGGCTGGGTGGGAGGCAATGAAACGGAATTTCTCTCCTTGGGGAGAGGCGCCATGTAGGTATGTAAGGATTTAAGATAGCCTTTTGCACCTCACGGGCATCTGCATGTAGCGAGGCATTATGGTAAGAGAGCTAAATGCTCTTGTGCCCTCTATTGGATGTAGCCATACTTAATTTGCTTGTGTCTCACCGAGTCTTAGAAAGTGAAAAGGATTCATGCCACGTCAATATCGCTCAAGAGGGAAGTCAAGGAGAGTAATGTACAGTACATACTTTAAAACTTTAAAAAATTATATAAATTAAAAAGAACAACCAAATTAAAAAAATCCATATAATAATCGCATAGTGCCTGTCAATATGTGAAAAGAAACATTTTGATGAAAATGTCCCTTCAATAAGGGAGACTTAGAAATGACTTATAAATGTTGATAATTTCCAGGAAAAGCACCACTCTGCATAGGCTGTGCCTGGTATTACAGCTCAGCCCTATTCAAGTAAACAGAACGGAGCTGCTATATCAGACCCTGCACAATCCTTAATATAACATCTACACTACTTATCTATGTGTGGCCCATGTCCTGTGTTCAGCGACTGAATGCCCGATAGGTACAGTACTTATTGTTTAGGAGAGAGTGGGAGCAGCTGTTAGATCTGCTCTGTGTTCACTTTATGGCCTGTTTTCACAGCCTTTTTGGCGCGGATTGCGCCGTACTACAGTGCCGTATATGGCTCATACGCTCCAATCCTCCCAGTAATACGTAATCCACAGTTCTCATAGAGAACTATGGATTCCGTCCCTCTTCCGCTCGCGAATCCCCGGGGAGTAAAGTGACATGAGAATTATTTACGGGTGTACACCGTAGAAATGACAGTCTAAGGGCCGGCATCCCGCCCCCGCCCCTGCACGGCACCGCGTAATGCTGGGAGAAATCCGTCCTCACAATACGCCCCATAAGCCGTGTGAACCGGGCCTTAGAGTGAACTCTGGGTACTCAGTGCTGTGATATTCTCTGTTGACATAGGGTGGCCTTTTGCTGGTCCACAGAGGAACTTGGGTTTTGCAGAGAAGTGTCTAGGCAAGGATAGACCGGTGGGACCTCCTGCAGTGGTCCAGGTCCCCAGGCCTCAGGCACCATAAGTTTTAATAAGGTCACCAGGAAGTTCAAGTTTAATTTAGAGCCCAAAACTGATTTCTAAGGATTGTGTTCTGTGTTAATGGAGGGCATCACACCTTACATATGTACACAAGCATGTCAAATATTTTAACATTTGTTTCACTTTGAATTTGTTGAGTAAATAATCAAACACAAAAAGCACATTCCAGTAAAGGATGTTCAAATATTTGCAGATCATTGTATCTCTGCATTTAATGGTTGAGGGGTGAAAGTCCATTCTGTGCCATTTATGTGATTGGGAGGGATAAACATGGACCTTCCCCCATCTACTCATTAGAAGGTAGGAGGTTGATAGACCTCGTTTACTCTGATTAATATGTAATAAGTATGGCAGGTGCTCGGGTGCAAGGATAATCGGAGACTGAAGGGAATGAAGACTTTTGTTCCTTGCATATTGGACAAATTTACATATCAGGATTCAGTGGTTGAAGCCAACGCTCTGCAGATGTTTCACTATTTTTGGAACAAAAATATTACCAAATATTTCTTCAGAGAGGCATTAAACCACTTGGACTTATTCTCCAGGACACCAAATCTACAACAAATACACATTTACTTAATGCAGGATTATTTAAGCTTTGACTCATTTTTACAAAATTTTTCCCCAAACTCCATACCTCCATACATCATTGGAGGGGATATTTTCGGTTTTTTGGCCTCTTTTTTGGACCCAGCACCTAATTGGTGACAACTTTATAGCCTTTTACAGCCAATGTAAAGGCTCTATGTATAATATAAAAGATGGGAGCATTGTGAGATGACGGTGTTCAGCATGATTCAGTATATGTGCAGCTGGCATGATAAGTCTATGTTTTATATGAAGGTGTCAGGGTCATAAACATGTGGCAGCTCATTCAATTGTATCTGTGTCCTCAGGAGGTGAATACAGCCCAGCAGTACAGCATTTGACTGCATGAGCTTACACTGCTCAGTGGCACCCTTTAAGTAAGGGGAGTGACATGTTAGTGGCCACCTCCTATTGAGCCTGTAAACCTCCGAAGGTGTGTTATGACTTTGCTTAGTTAGGGCTGTGATTACCAAGCTTCACTCCCCACTCCACATGGTGATTGCTGCTGCACACTGGGACTCTCCTGCAGCTTTCTTGGTCTGCCTGGGCACTAACATAGAGAGTGCTCACTGGCTATTGCTTACATACAAGGACTAGTGTGCGCTGATGGTCTTCTTCCTCTATCAATGCGCTCTGACCATTCCCTATTTAAAGGGGTTTTGCCACCATGTAATGTTGACGTGGGATCCTCCAAAATGGGTATTTAATCACTTTTCTAAATATATGTGATTACAAAAAGTGAAGCATGTGAGAGCTACAGCATTGCTCAGTCCCCCTTAGTTTCCTGACAGTTTGCATTAGACACGACCAGAGGAGCTGACAGGCCGCGCTTGCGTGAAACACTTCTTATCTGATGACAGGGAAAATGAATGAGCTTCAAGGGGCTGGGGAGAAAGTGCAGTGTATGAGCCTGTGTCTTGCGGTATAGAGAATTAACTGTTGAAAAGTTATTATTTCAGTTAAGTTTTGAGACGCTCCCTTATTCCTCGCTCTCTGCTCACCCCCTCCCTCTCTCTCCTGCAGCTTTCATGACTCAGCATGATTTGTTTATATTCTACTCCCGTGCTGATAAGGAAGTAAGTAACTCACGTCCTGGCAAAACCCCTTTAAAGGACCCTTTCCATCCTTGCTCAATAGTTCTTTAGGTCCTTCTAGATACAAAGGCGTCCTCAGATATTGACCTTCTTCCTGACCTGGATAGTTTCCTGATTATCTTGTGAGTCTGCTGCCTGCCCAAGCCTTCTGCCTGTAGCTGTGTTGACTCCACCTTCAGTGATCTCTGCCTAATTGACTTTATCTTCTGCCTGCTCCTATGGTATACATGCTTAGATACATTAATTGTTGCTATCATAGACTACTCTGAAAAGTCCAGATTCCTATACATGGGTTAAAGGCTGGATGCTTAGTCTTACTCAGTGTAGCCCTATGCCAAATGTAAGCAGCAGATTGACTGTTACTGACAAATAGGCTTCTTTATAAGGGCAGCAGAAGACAGAAACATGGATGCAGTGCAAAGCATTGATGGTAATAGCAGTATGGCCCCATATTGAAGGAACCCGTGCAAGAAGCATTGCAGAGTATTGGGGGCAGTAGTGCAGCACAGTATTAAAGAGCCATTTACAGTATTGAGAGCATTGAAATCACTATAAGGTGTTATATGCTGGTATTATTTGGTTGTATTAGTCACAATATAATGATAATATTTGGTCACTGTGTGATAGTAGCCTTTTGTCAGGGTGTGGCGGGATTATTATTATTTATAAGGTCCAGTTCACATCTGTGGTGGAGGTTCTGTTCGAAACCTCTATTGCAACGATGCACCAAAATTAATTTTACAATGGACACCAATGATGTCCGAAGGATCCCATTGACCACAATGGGGTCCATTGGGTTACTGTCATGCTGTGCTTGTCTTCAATGGATCAAATAGTGCAGCATGCTGCGCTATTTTTTTCCGATATTTCAGATGAAATTTGCAATGGAGAAACCTCCATGCAGATGTGACGAGTGCCCTAGTCTTTTTGTGTTGCTAACCTCTTACAAACACATTTACTGTTCTATAGAAGAAGATACTCTTTCCAAATCCTACTTCAGGATGTGCATCATGGTCCATAGGTGGTATTAAAAGCACTGGCATCAGATCTACAGTAATGGGTGTTTCAAACTAATTTGGAGAATTCTGCAAATTTTCAGAAGACTTCAGAGAGACCATATTAGTGGCAGCCTCAACATCTAATATTTTGATTGCAGGTTGAAATTCTCAAAAGTTGCACAAAATGTTCTGGTTGAGCAAATTGCTGTTCTTGAGTATTTTGTACTAATACTGCAATCACCCTAATAACTGATGTCTAATCTATATCTATATCCAATCTATTTATCTATCTCATTCTATCTATCTATCTATCTATCCATAGATCTATCTATCTATCGATCTATCTATCTCTCATATAATTCTGTCTATCCATCTTATATTTATCTATTTATCTATCTCATATCTATCTGGCTATCTATATATCATGTCTATGTATCTTTCTATCTATCTTTCTATCTATCTATCTATCTATCATGTCTATTTATCTATCTATCTATCTATCTATCTATCTGTCTCATATCATTGAGATATTTATCTAAAATCTATCTATATATCTCATATCTATCCATCTTATATATTCTATCTCTTTCTATCTATCTATCTATCTATCTATCTCATATCTATCTATCTATCTATCTAATATCTCTCTTTCTCAAATAGATAGATAGATTTATATCATATCATTCTATCTATATATCTCATAGCTATTTATCTGTATCTAGCTCTTATTTTTCTTTCCATTTATCTGATGTTATTCTATCTATTTATCTCTCCTATCATTCTAGTGATCTCAATTTATCTAGCTATTTATATATTTCATATCTATCTATTAATCTATCTAATATCTGACTATCTATATACCGTATATACTCGAGTATAATCCGACCCAAGTATAAGCCGAGGCACCTACTTTTGCCACAAAAAAAACAGGAAAACTTATTGAATCGAGTATAAGCCTAGGGTGGAAAATGCAGCGGCTACTGGTAAATTTCAAAAATAAAAATGGATACCAATAAAATTACATAGGCAGGTATATGTCCCCCATAGGTAGTTATAGGCAGGTTTATGTCCCCATAGGCAGTTATAGACAGGTTTATGCCCCTATTCCCATAAGCCCTGGGTATTTAGGCAGGTTATGTCCCCATAGGTATTAGGCAGGTTATGTCCCCATAGGTAGCTATAGGCAGGATTCTGTCCCCATAGGTAGTTATAGCAGTCATGTCCCCATAGGTATTTATAGGCAGTTGTCCCCATAGTTAGCTATAGGCAGGTCATGTCCCCATAGGTAGCTATAGGCAGATTCATGTCTCCATAGGTAGCTATAGGCAGTCATGTCCCCATAGGTAGTTATAGGCAGTCATGTCCCCATAGGTAGTTATAGGCAGTCATGTCCCCATAGTTAGCTATAGGCAGAGTCATGTCCCCATAGGTAGTTATAGGCAGTCATGTCCCTATAGGTAGCTATAGGCGGGGTCATGTCCCCATAGGTAGCTATAGGCAGTCATGTCCCCATAGGTAGATATAGGCAGTCATGTCCCCATAGGTAGCTATAGGCGGGGTTATTTAAAAAATAAATAAATACAAGTACAGTACTCACCTCGGTCCCTCGCCGTTCCGCCCCCAGGCCCTCTCCTCTGTCTTCTCGGCACAGGCAGGGTGATGTCATCAGGCCGCGCACGCAGCCTGTGCCGGAAACTCCGGATAGCCGGCAGTCAGCGGCCGCCCGGAGTCCACTGCGTCGCAGGGAGTGCTCGCTCTCTGCACTGCAGTGGTATCTTCACCTGTATGCGCTCCAAGAGGAGTCGCATACAGGGGAAGAGATTGCCGCCAGCGCACGGGCCACGGAAGTGCTCGGAGGCTGTCTGCTCCCAGAGGAGCCGCATATAGCTGAAGTGTCCCTGCCGGTGCTCGGACCATTGCAGCGCCCGAGCGCCGACAGTGACTCGAGTATAAGCCGAGGATTTTTCAGCACATTTTTCGTGCTAAAAAACTCGGCTTATACTCAAGTATATACAGTATCTCATCATTCTATTTATCTCATATCTATCTAATATTATTCTATGTCTTTCTATCTCATATCTATCTTTTTATCTTATATCATTCTATCTATATATCTCATAGCTATCCTTCTGCGTATCTACCTCAAACCTTTCTTTCTATTTACCTTATATTCTATCTATCTATCTATCTATCTATCTATCTATCTATCCATCTGTCTCTTTATCTATGCCTAAAATATGGACTGCAGACACCAATAGAATTATTATTAAGGCTTACAAACTAAACAAAAAAGGGGACGGTTGTACAGAAATCTTAAATCACTAAAGCAGAATTTCTTCTTTAGACCAGGGCCTCTTCTACAGGAAAACGTACGCTTGTTTAAAGAAACTGGAGCATACTTCAATCCACATGATCCAATCAGCTATGTACTGGTGACTATGTTATTTCCTGTTTGATTTTTTTTTCTCTTGGTGCAGTTTAATCATCTAATAATAACAGACAAAAGGATCAAAGTCAAATAAAAAGACCATTTAATGAGATAAGTTTTGGAATCTGAAATGCACAATTCATATTATGATGAGAAAATGTTGAAAAAAGACAAAAGCTAAAGACCCATGAAAGCGTTCTTCATCCTGCACTACGTCTGACCTCTGTAAACCTCAGATGCAAAATAAAAGTACTTAAGGTTATAGGAAAAACTGTAAATGTCAGAGAATGTCGTACATGAAATAGAGCCAGATCACTGAGACCCCTGGGCAAACTGTGTATACCTCCTTTCTTAGAGGAAGGAAAAGGGAGAGTAAAGCTATGCTCACATGACAAATGTTTCAGTAAAAAAAAAATAAAAAAAACTCTGTTTTAGGGATATCCTCGGATTTCTGCTTTCGATTTTGAATTAAGAGATTTCTTTATTTATGGACATGGTTTAGCCCCAATTTATAATATCAGACAAACATAAAGATATAGCAATATCTTTTAGGCGGTAAGATAGACTGGGGTACATTTACTATTGTAAAAGATATTGTGGATTTAG
The DNA here is from genome assembly GCA_025379985.1 of Phyllomedusa bahiana. NCBI lineage: Eukaryota > Metazoa > Chordata > Amphibia > Anura > Hylidae > Phyllomedusa > Phyllomedusa bahiana. The sequence continues at coordinate 48,166 of JAODAL010001002.1, forward strand.
ACAATATAATAATGTGTCGAATTTATCACAGTAGTTCTTGCTGTTAGATATTTTTAGCAGATCTTTAGACCTAAATGAAACCCAAAAAGAATCAAAAACAAAATAAAATTGTAATACTTTATTGATATCAAAAAGATAAAAACTCACAAAACATAAAATATATAACTAAGAAATTCACCTAGAACAGCAAGGACAATCAGGTCACCTGGAGAAGTGTTGAGCCCCGACACACGTTTCACTTGCCCAGTATAAGGGATACAAGTAAAGGGATATACCTCTTGGCATAAGCGCAAGTGAAACATGCGTCATGGCTCAACACTCCCCCTGGTGACCTGATTGTCCTTGATGTTCTGGGTTAAGTAGTTATATAATATTACTATACTTTTCATCAGGGCCAGTCTGGGAATAAAAAGCTGCCCTGGCACAAAACTTACACCAGCCCCAATACAATATCCACCTCAGTCATGCACCTCACCACTTTCTAAAATAAACATTTATAACACAAGCAAGAAAGTAAAAGAGCTACACAGCTTGGATTTTCTAAGGTTGGATTTCAAATCCAAAACCTGACCAAAAAACTGATATTATTAAAAAATGGAAAATTTACATAAAAATAAAAGTAGTATGGAAAAAAGTTTAAAAATTAGTAGAAAAACCGAGCACAAAGAAGAGTTAGGGTATGTTCACATGGTGTTTTTTTATACGATTTTAGATCATGCTGGATCTGAAAATCACATTAAAAAATGTTGCGTCAATCGCATCCAACGTGAATCCAATATGCAGCAGGATCGCACCCTATACTTTATTATAAGGCTTCTGCTGCGTCTTTTGGACCAAGAATTGACATGTCAATTCTTGGAACGGATCCGAATGATGCAATGTAAACGCATCAGTAAACGCATCAATGTAAACGCATCAGTAATCACTCATGTGAACGCCAATACGTGTTTTACATTGAGCAGTGTAAAATCACACTGCTCATTGTTAGATGCGTGTTTGAGTCCGTCTAGATAGACCCAAACACTCATCTAAAAGCGTATGTTCACACGGACCCAACATGCTGTGTGAACATACCCTTATAGTGATCAAACCCATACACACTAATGAAAATGTGCCTGGTGGAGAAAGGGGGTAAACGACTTAGTCAGGAACTGGTTAACAGCATAATAATATATGTATGTTATGTGTGTAGAATCTGGGTTGTCCTGAGGGATATCTGTATCTTTTACATTTGGTGTCATGTCTTTGGAAGTGGTTCCTTTGTACCTGTAAGTTGTTTTTATTGCATGATTTTTCTGAATGTAATAAAAGTGTGTTATTTTATGCTATTTGTTTTTGTGGAAGTCTTGTTTTAGTTATTATATAAATGCCAGAAAGGGGAATACCTCTCATTGGGGAGAGCACCATATAGATGTGTGGGGATTTAAAATGGCCTATATGGTACTCTCCCCAAGAAGAGATATTCTCCTTTCTGAGCCACTCATTGCCTCCCACCCAACCAGCCAGTATACTCTCTTCTTCACTGGCAAGGGGCAAACCCCCGAAACAGCTGTATGCAGATGAGTTTTGCTGGTTTGGCTAACATCCCTTTTGCTTTCCAAAGACTCAGTGAGTCAGAAGTGAATCGAGGATTTGTTACATCCAATAGAGGGTGCTATAGATTTCAGTTCTCTTCCTATAATGCCGTGTGATAATAAATACCAAAAATATTCCACTTTTTGTTGTATTTTACAACACATTTCTAGTGCGACTACTGATGCTAAGTTTCCTGTTGCACAGGTACACTGTGTAGAGTAGGTGCTCATCTGAGTGAGGTATCTTTGTGGCAGGTGAACTCACATAAAATAGCAAACATTTTCCCTGCTTGCATGCATTTGAGCGGCTGCAGGGAACTACTCAATCTTGGTGTTTGCTTTCAGATTGTGAATTTGCACCTGCCCAATCAGTTTTTTAGGAAGTCTTCCTAACTTTTTCTTTTGATGACATTTTATTGTCAGTATGTGAATTCTGCTTTTTGGTGGTTTAATCTTTATGGTTTTAATACCAATATAGTATATATTTCATACTTTCCATTTCTACCTTTTATGGGAATCCAGACTACCTAATCATCACATCATGACCAAAATATTATAAGGAATAATTATAACATGTTTAAGACAAAAGGCGCCAACCAGCATACAACGACAATATTTTCCATATGGGCTCCTCATTTCATAAGGTCCTGATTACACTGCATGCAAAATATATTACATTTTCTATAACCAAAAAAGGCTAACTATAATGTATAGCAATAAATGTAATCGAGCTTGTGTATATTTTTTCAGGCCAAAGCCATTTTGCTATGATTTACATAAGCCAATCGTGGTTAGGATAAAAGATTCTGAAAATCCTAGGTATATTAACCATGGCACCATTCCCGTGCCCATTACATTCCTGTGGTTGGTTAAGTCCCACACATGACAAGTCATATTATGTGAAAGTCAATTGAAGGAATTTATAGTGTTTATGAGACAAGTGATGGAGCATTGTTGGAGTTTAACTGAGAGTTTTATGTGTATTGTCTCTCATTTCTGGAAACTTGTAATTTGTCCGTATTCTGACTTGCTGGACACGACTTCCCAACAAACTAACGTTGAAGGAGTGTTAAACTCCCCCATAATCTGCTAAGGTGAATTCCTTTGTACTGTGCTCAGCATTTTTCTTCTATAGACTCATAATAGTTAGAAACATATAAAATAATGAATAGACAGAATAGAATTCTTTATGCAGAGCTGTAAATGGAGAAGGATTTAGCAAAATCCTCCCCTTGTTTCTCCCCTCCCCCCAACACACACCCTAATGGTGCTTTATTTTCCAACTTAGGAGAGAGGTGCCTGGTGTGTGTTGGCCCCTTTATACTCTGTTACTTACAGATGGAGACACGGTATTGCATAAGTTCTCAAAAACCTGTAGCAAAGATGATTGGACTATTTACCTTCCTTACCTCCAAGAGCCTCATGGCACCCACATATTCTGTCTCTATAGTACACGCTTTTGTGTTACAGACAGATAAATGTTATCTTATGTGTCTAACAACCATTAAAAAGATTATCGGTTCCCATTGGGCCCTTGTGTCCATCCTCTTTTCTCTCTACTTTCATTGCTTTCTTTCTTTCTTTCCATCCATCCATTTTTCCATCTTTGTCTTTCTTCTGCTGTTCTTTTTGCCTTTTGTCTTATCCTCAGACACTTTCTGTGGGGGTTTTTTCCTCCACTATCCCCTGTGCCCAGTTTCGGGCCGGCTGGGGAGTCTAAGGGCTGTGGCGGTGCGACCTTAGAAGATCGCAGTTCTCCGCCACTAGATGTTCTGCAGCAGCTGAGTTCCATGTTATGGGTTACCAAGTTGCTGCCTGTCAGTGAGGAAAGGCCAGCAGTCTGGCAGGGTAACCAGGAGTTAATTATCAGGTGGTAATTAGGAGAGGTACTCAGCTGAAGGTCTGTTAAATAGCCTAGGTCTTCAGTATACCAGAGGGGGGTGAGCGTGGTCAACAGTAGTGGAGGACGTGTGCAGGCCTTTGTACCAGGAGAAGTATCCTGAATTCTTCCCTCACTGGCTTGAGGAGAAGCCAGGCCAAGGACTATTGGTACAGTGTGAGTCATGTTTTTGGGGCTGGGTGTAGGACCCAGACCTAGGCTAGAGAGGGACTCTCTGTCGTTTAGTAGAGGTGGACGGCTAGGATTTATTTAGTTTGCTGTATATGTTTCTGTGTGGAGAATAAAGCTGGTGGAGGCAGATTTAATGAGAAACTGTGTCGACCTGCTGTTCCGTTATCAAAGCGGCGATCCCAGAGTGAGAGGTGTCCCCCAAGGCCGGGCAAGATGGCGGCCGAAACACGAGTTGAACGCTTACCCATATGGTGGAGGTATGCAATTGGGCCACATCGGCATCAGGACTGGACACAATACTGAATTGGAGCTGTGCTGCAGAAATTGGTGCATTGTGTTGCCACAATTGAACGGGCACGAACCAGCGGACTGGTAAATTTTGCACAGTGTTGGGGCTGTGGGGTTAAGTTAAAGTGCCAGCAGCCAAACCATCACTGCTTCTACGAAATGTGCATTGGAAGGACCTACAAAGCTGCATAGGATTGCTACAGCCGCTTTGAAAGGGCCAGACCCCCCCAGCACAGCGGACTGTGTGTTTGCTGAAAGGAGACTGGTGCCTGTCTGAACTTTTACCAGCTGGGGAAAGCATGGTCGCAGGGAAGCAACAAAGTACTGGAGGGGAGGGCAGGTCATGTGTGAGTTAGTGCAACACGGGGACACAACAAACGCAACCAGATGACTGTAAACCAACCAAAGCCTGGTGGGGGGGGCAGGTCTGTGTGAGGTAAGTACACCTAGGACCTCCCAGCAAGCAGTACCTCCCTATCTTAACCAACCGAAGCCCAGGCGGGGCAAAGGCAAGTCAAAAAGAGACCTGGACTGTTGTTGCCAGGGCAACCCATCTCTTCCGCAGAAAGGGGCTGGGTTAGGCCAGGATGAGAACCTGCTAGTAAGGACCCGGGAATGGCGAGTGGGTGGGATCCCCTTTTCCGGGAGGTTGATTGGACTGTTATCTGCAGAAAGTCTCCAGATTTGACACAGAAGTAATACCCTTTATGGAGACCCGACAGGACTTGGTGAGATTGTGGTTATATGTTTAAAGCTCGTCTTGGGGCTGTTGATCATGTGCTTGAGATATATGAGGGGCTGCAGGTGGAAATCATACTTGGCAGAGACTTTCCGGCTATTCTGGCAGTTGTGGGGGCTAGCGGTGCGAAGGTGGAGAGAGCGCCATGTCCGGGGAAAGTGCCCCTGCAGAGGATGTTTGTGCATGCCTAAAATGGGAAGAGCTGGAATATCCCTGTTTAAAGTCCCTAAGAACGGGGGGCGATTCCTCACTGATTAGCAGTTTAAATGCCCGACCAAGATGTGATAATGTGCACCCAGATAAAAAATGGAGTCCCCCCCTAAGTTTGCCTGCATGCTGCTGTTTCAAGGGGCAAGCCAAACTCCATCCACTGGGAACCGTGCCATGTCCCGAGAGGGAGTCCAGGTGGAGGAGCCCCACAGCAGCAGGAGGGTGTTATTGACTGTTTTCTCACCAGGGAGCCAGAGGAGTCACAGCCCCAGATCCGGGAGTTCCAGGTGGGTGGAATCCCAACTCTGACGGATGAGGACTGTCATCGAGCTGTGTCCAGATGGTACAGGGACATTGTCCCACAGCATGGAGGACCCGGACTGGAATGGGTAGACTAATGACACATCAAGTGACACTGTTAAATGGTACACATGTATGTGTGATGACTGGCCGGGCTGGACGGAGGTCCAGAGGTTGCCGCCAGGCAGAAGACTCCGGAAGCAGTTGCCGCACTGTTGGCGTGGGTATGGTCAGTCTGAGGAATCATGTATTGCATGCTAAGTCGTCTATTAAAAATTTTATTTTTGTGAAAAATGCTCTGTCGAAACAGGGGGTGCCAGTAGCAGCACGGGACGTCTATGCACTGTGGGAGAAGTGAAGGGAAACATCCCCGCACATGACTGCAAGTAAGTCCAGTTAGTCAGAATAATGAGAGAAGTACCCAGGGAAAGGTTCCTGGACAATTTAATGAAGTTAGTGTAAAGAGTGAAAATAGCTTCATTAGGAATGACCGCTCAGCAGGGGGGCTATCTTGCTCAAGTTGCCCATCGAGGTTGGCGGTTATCAGCGGCCAGGAGTACGGTAGAGGATGTGTGTCCTGTGAGAGATAACCAGGAGTAAAGCGTGTTAACAGGATTCATCTCCAGGGGAGGTAAGGTGGTTGCCAGTAGCAACAAGGTATCCAATGCTCTTCCGGTGGGGAAAGTCTTGAGTATGAATGCCCGAAGTTTTATAGTGAAGCTCCTGGTTCCAGATGGTTCAATGGGTCTACCACTGACTGGAGCGCACTGTGTGAACGTGAGTGTAACGTTCAGGTTGCAGATGCGCCCTTAGTGGTAGTGGTGGACAACAGCACAAGTAGTGCAGGTAATGTAGTCCCTGTGGTTTGTGACCTAGTACAGGGTACAGGGTAGTGCCCAGTGTGAAACTGGCAGCTATAGCAGAAGAGAAGGCTGTTTCATTCCCTTAGTAAGGTGATAGTGGGTCTGAGTGTAGTGCAGAAGTTATGAGTCCTGGAAGTCATGGCCATGAAGAAAAATGTGTTATTTCTTGTGAAACCAATGTCATCTCTAGTAGCAACCAAGTGTCTTCTGCTACGAGGGATCTAGAAGGGGTAACTGTGTTGCCAGATCTACACTCGGCCAGCGTGGTGCAGGTCAGGGAAAGGCTAGAGAGTGAATATAAAAACTGCTGCCGCCCTCTCTCACACAGTTCCCAAACCACTGGTACCTTCACTTTATCCTCCTGCTGTTACTGTTCCTATTTAAGAGACGAAGCATTACCGCTCTTATAAGCGCAATGTGAATTTTCTGACACAGATGAGTCAAATAACCAGTCAGATCTAGATGTGTGGACTTGGAACAATCATATATGGGTAGATCCACTTAAGAAGAATGTGTCGAAGATTCATTGGAGCTAGTCAAAAACAACGACAAAGAAAAAGAGGAGGACGTAAAACACAAACATAGAAACTGAAAAAGATGCAACAGACGAGGAAGAAAATTAGAAGAAAAGATCTTTTGAGAATTTAATAGGTGGACTCCCCTCTATTGTTGACAAGGGACATGTAGAAGTGTTAAATTAAGGTTTCAATTTCGTCCCATAACAAAGGTTTTGATCTCTTTAACACATGTTAGCTTCAATAGGTTTTTCAAGACTACTTACAGTAAAAGATTTTTTCATAATAAGGAAAGTAATTTCCATGGTAACAAATGAGGAAATAGGGATTAACCCAAAAAAAACCAACAGAGAAGAATTTTAAATGAATTGGAATTTGAGTTTGGGGGAAACAAGAACTTGTTTAAATTAAAGAGTTAGAAAAAGAATGTGAGTTAACCCCAACAATCAGAAAAAACCCCTATACAGCACAAATACCCAAAACCCACATTTTACCCCCAACAAATGCGTGTTCCCCCCCGGGATGCTTTCCCAGGGGGCCAGGGAAAGAGCCCTAAAAAATTAAAAAATATCCCGAAAGGAAATAGGGTAAAGGAACCCCTTAAAATTTTTTGAAAAGAAAGGAATTGGAACCTAAAAAAAATAAAAAATTAAAAATTAAAAAAAATCGTAAAGGGGGTCAGATAGTGATCAGGGAAAAATGTTTGTATGGGGAAAATTAATTAGCAAATTTTGGAAGAAAAGAATACGTATCCAAGGGAGGCAGATCAATGAGAATTTTAAAGAAATTTATAAATTATGAAAAAGGGCAAGTTTTGGGTTTTCTTTCAGAGAAAAAAAAAATTTATTTACAATTTTAAAAATTTTTGGCCCCAATTTTTTTATGGATCCCAAAGACCATAAAAATCCTTCCCCCCAAATTACGTCCAACTTGCGAAAATGGTTCCCTTTAAATGAAAAATTAGGGGGTGGTTGAAAATTCTCAAAAACCATAGTTAGGCATTCCCGGGGAAATCTAAAAAAGCTCTGTGTTTTTAAAACTTTTCGGGACTTACATGGCAAGCAATATGTGTGGTTAATTCGATGTAATAATCTATACTTGTTACCCTCATATCTGGCTTTGTAGCCTTAATTTTTTTTTGAGTAAGGGGGTAGTTTCGGGAAAGGGGAAAAACTTTTTTGTACAAAGTGTTAACTTTTATTAAAGTCTTTTTTTCAAATTTGCGGTTTTCATCTACAGACAAAAGGTGCCCCGTGGGTGCATCCCCTCACCCACCTGGCAAATTTGATGGGTGGTGGGAGAGTATGAAAATTTATAGTGTTTAAAACCCTTTGGCGAAAAACATTATTGGTTGGACGTTACATCGTGTTCTCTGGGTGGGGTCCGATGTGGCACCCATCCCCAAGTTCTAATTACCTCAATGACAAAAGTGAAAATCTAAGATTTCCCTTTATTTAACCCCAAAAAATTTTTTTTGGTTTTGAATTAGGGGTCAATAAATTGGGTAGAATTCACAAAAGGGCTTTACAAAAAACCGAACTGCGGTAACCCCACTTGAAAGCTACAAAATCATTAATACAACCCAACGTTTACAAGAGGGGAATATACAAGAGCGAGAAGGGTTGCTCTTGGATATAGATTTTGCTAAGGGGAAAGGGAAAAAATAAAAGCAGATTGAAAGCAAGAGGTTACCAAAAAAATATATTAAGGAAGGGGAAATAAAACGGAAAAAAACACAAAAATCACTACGAATAATTTAAATAAAAAGAAAAACGGGGAAAAAAACAAAAGGGGGTATTTTCCCCAAAATTTAGTGATGATTATAAATCAGTGAAAAAAAAACTTTTTTTAAAAAGTTAAATCTTCGACAAAATGCAATTCTAAAAGGTTGTGGATAAGGGATCAAATGTTGTCTAAAAGGGGCTACGTTAGGGAAAGTTTGCTCCTACCTCTTTTTAAAACCCAAAATTAAAGCAAGGGGTTTCAAAAATGTAATTTTTTTCCATGTGGTAAAAATGATTAACTTTTGTTTAATAGTGATCAAGGGGAAACTTTTTTTAAAGCTGGAACAAAACAGTTTAAAATGCAAAATATTAAACTGTGAGTGGACCACATTGTTTATTTTACTTTTCAATCATGCAATGTAAAACTAGGAGCACAAAACAGAAAAGTGAAGCAATGGATTGCGGGGCCCCCTTAAAGGAAAAAAAACAAACAATCGCCATTTCAGGGCGGGTTAAATTTTGAGAACAACATGAGGGAAAAACCCCAAATTTGTATGCGGTGCAATAGAAAGAGTAAAAGGCCCCGCGGGTGTAGTTGGGGCATAAAAACCGATTGCGGGAGGCTTTTTGGATAAAAACCTTAACACGCTTCCCGAAGGATGAACAACCAATGACCCCATGTTTTTTTTTAAAAAGCGATGTACTTGTCTAATTCTTTAATGTTTGTATGTAAAACATTAACAAAGACTGAAAGCATTACCCTTGTTTGCTTTCCATGTAAGGGTTAAAATTGGGCCACACCTCCATCACGTGTAGCATGCGTGGTTTTTAATTGTATGCACCTGTTTTTTTAGTATTTTTTGTATGCCGTGATCAAGGTCCGAAGGACAGAAAGGTTTGGGGTTGTACTTTTTTTACCTATCTTGTGTTATTTTTATAAAATTATGGAATAAAGTAGGGACTCTACCCGCTGGGGTTTCCATTTTGGATGAAAACATTTTAAAAGGGTGAATATGGTTGCCCCGTAGTAGGTGTGAAGTAATTGGGGGCCCGGGGGTAAACGTTCCCAAGCGCGCCTTAGACTAGCAGACTCTGAGATGGGGAAGGGTTGACCCCTGTAAAAGGCCAGTGTTTTACTCAAAGGGACCAGAGGACCCCTTTTAGCATGCCCGGTGCGGAGTGGTCCAATGGACACCCGGGAAATTTTCCCCGTGGTAACGGGGAAAGGGAGATAGGAGGAAAAATCTCCCCCTTGGGGGCTGCTTGAAACAGCAGAGGGGGTATTTTTGCTCAAAACATATGGGTCAAGGAAAAAAGGAGGTAAAGATAGTTTTTGAATGACAGATAATGCAGGAAGATGAGGTAGGCAGTAAGGGAGACAGGCTTCCATGGGAAGGGTGGTGGGTATCCCACAGCAAGGAGAAAGAAGGCACTCTGTGGGGTGACATACGACGGTTGAACCGGTCCTAGGAAAGGGATTCTGTCCTCCCAGCCTGAGGGTCTCAAACCCAGCGTAACGGAGGTTAGTTTTGGGACAGAGGCTATGAGATGCAATACAGCCGGGTTTCTAATGTTACAGAGCAGGAGGCCTATAGGCCCGCGTCAGAGGAAAGTACACCTGCTGAGATAGGGAACAGGGGTCAAATACATGGGTTTTTGGGCAGCCCCCATGGATGGTAGATGAGATCCAAGGTTTTGTAGTGGAGAGAAGTCTAGGCCCCAGGGTGGTCCTGCAGACTCAGAACTACAAGACATGAAGATGATCAGTGAAGAAAAGTGTATAGGGATGTCTCAGGATTATGGTGAGTGCCCTGATGGGTCTGTAGTAGGGAACAGTCAGACAGATGGTAGGAAAATGCTGCTACCAGAGATGAGTGGTAGAGAGACTCCTAGGATAGTCGCTGAGTTGTACGTTAGTGCAAAGACAAGCTCCAACTCTATTGTTGGAAAGGAAAGGATTTGTGACCTGGCGGTTGCCCAATATAGCCTGATTTGGTGCTGGAAACCTGCGGTAGATCGGGTATGGACTCCCTGTCTTAGCATCTGAGGATGTTGGAGAGAGGTTACCCTGGGCAACAGGTAGAATATTCAGAGAAAACCCAGTAGTGATAAAATCACCCCAGGGCTCAGGAACAAGAGGATAGCATAATCCAGGTTAGGGAGGCGTTGTCCTTAGCAACAGGTTACAACAGAGGTGTTAACTGGGATGAGCTACAGGTCACAGGTAGCGGGGAAAAGAGGATAAGTAGGTGGTTGGTGGATGACTCCTGTACTCTTTCGGTGGAAAGTACCATGTCCCTCAAAGTTAACCAGCTGTTGAGTGTCTTGCAAGGATGGATACTCCAGAATAGGTGCTTTGACCCTGGAGGAAGGTTTCTGCAAGCTGAAAAGGCCTACAGCCTTTATCAAAGGGGAGGGGTATGTGGCGGTGCGACCATAGAAGATCGCATTTCTCCGCCACTAGATGTTCTGCAGCAGCTGAGTTCCAAGTTATGGGTTACCAAGTTTCTGCCCGTCAGTGAGGAAGGCCCGCAGTCTGGGAAGGGTAATCAGGAGTTAATTACTCGGGGGTAATTAGGAAGTTACTAAGCTGAAGGTCTGTTAATAGCCTGGTCTTCATTATACCAGAGGGGGAGTGGCTCACAGTCAGTGGAGGACGTGTGCAGGGCCCTTTTTCCAGGAGAGTATCCTGAAATCTTCCCCCCTAGGCTTGAGAGAAGCCAGGCCCAAGGACTATATGGTGCAGTGTGAGTACATGTTTGTGGGGCTGGGTAGTAGACCCAGACCACGGCTAGAGAGGGACTCTCTGTACGTTTAGTTAGTGGCTTGGGCGGCCTAGGATTTATTTTGTTTTTCTGTATATTTTTCTGTGTTGGAGAATAAAAGCGGCGGAGACCAGATTTAATGAGAAACCCGTGTTGACCTGCTGTTCCGTTTACCAAAGCGGCGATCCAGAGTGAGAGTGTCCCCCAGGCCGGGCCAAGATGGCGGCCGAACACAAGTGAACGCTTACAGGGCTTATGCGCACGGCAAAGGTTTTCCGTCGGTTTTACAGACGGTGTTTGGATTTGAAAACCGTCTGTAAAGCGATTGTCAACCTTTTATATTGATTTTAATAGAAAATTTGTGCAGCAGTCCACACTTCATGGATTTTCCACCGAACTGTTTTTGGCACTGCCATCGTAACGAAAAACTTAGAACATGTTCATTCTAAGAGAAAAAAAAGGTGGGGTTGGTGGACTTTTCTGGTTTTTTGGGGGCTCCTGACCCCACTGGGAAAATATGTAAAAGAAAGAAAAAAGGGTAGGATTAGCATGACTTTCGTCAATATCGTCATCGGTTTTAAGTTGATATCGCAATTATAGCCCAATCCAATATCCCCATAAAAAATATCACCGATGACCTAAAGTCTAGGGAGGGAACAACACATTCATTCTTACCCCAAACAGGGGGGAGAACTGAAATTTAAAATCCACAACAGAAAAAGGATACGTGCTACATCTTTGCAAGGCAATTAGGCAACGATCCAGAAAAAACTCACGCTATTCACTACCCTTCCCCGTACCACAACATACCCTTTTAAAACCCGCTACCACAAATTAAAAAGTAGGAGGCAGATTTTTTGAACCCATTTTCTTAAATGGGCATTGATTTTCCCTGTCCTGGGAAAGCCGCCCTTAAAACCGTCTGACCCAAGATTAAAAAGTTCTGGAAAAAAGGGGTCTTTGAAACCCCCATTTTATTGAAGGACATTGACTAAAATGTCCTGGGCCAAGCATGGCCCCAAACCGCAACCCCCAAGTTGCATTAACCCCTGAAGACGATTGGCGCGCTGTTGTTACGAGATTCACAGGGCCCTGACCCCGCGATGCAGGCCCGAGGCCCCGAAAACCGAGATCCGCTGGCTTGGTGTTGTCGCCAGCACGGGAAGGGGCCCTTTCTTTTTACCTCTTTTCCCTGTCCTACACCCCTCTTGCTTCTTACCACCTCTTTTCGCTCCATTTTCAGAAAGCTAAAAATTTAAAAAAGGAATAAAGTTTTTGACAGTTCTATTGAAAGTGGAAAACAGCTATTCTTAAACCCTCAATTTCCTACGCAACTAGGTTTTAGAAATAAAATTGTTTCTAGCAAATTTTGGGAAAACCCGGTGGGGGGGAGAACCGAAAGACAAAATAAACAGTGTTCTTCCTTAAAACCCCCAGGATTTACAACTGCTCAGTAGGACTAGGAATTGTAGTTTTCAAAAAAAAATATATAAATGGTATCTGCCCAAACTGGATTCCTGAATTCACCGAGCGCAATAAAACTATTCAAAAAGTTACACGATGAGAAAATTTCTTGTGCTTTTTTTGCAGCAATGACACACAAGAACTTTACAAAAAAAAAATTTCTACAAAATTTGTCGACAACGTAGCTATTTAAAAAAAAACCCCCACCAATCCTTTCATGCCTTTGGCTTTCTATCCACATCATCCCTTTTTTCCTTTCCCCCGCACCTTGTGTATTTGCTACTTTGATCTTTAATAGACTTTGTAAAGTCTAATAAAGTTTAAGAAGTTACATGGAAATATCTTTAAATTTTTTTGGATAGTTGTGATACTTTTTGCCAACTGATTACCCCCTTTGGGCCACTTATTTTAAAGTTAAAGTTTGTATCAGCCTGAAATAATCTCCCAGTCCCAAGTAACATTTTTTCCCCTTCCACCCACTCTGCTTCCCAGAGTAGGGGGTTCAAAGTGGTACACTATTGGTTTGAAGTTGGATGAATATACAACAAAAACATTCAAACCTACCAAGCCTTTGGCAATTGTGAACAATCATTGCTTCTTAATCGACTGACAATGGCTGGCTCATTTGCCAAAATCATCTTTTCAAAAGACTTTCATGGGTTTTAGTAGTTTTAGTGCTCCCATTACTTAAAGGATTGTCCATTTTTATTTTTATTTTTTTTTAATATCAGCTTGTTAATACGAGAAATGATACACGGATTGAGCAACCAGAGAAGCATAAGAAAAACCAGGAGAGAGGGATATTTTTAAAGCAACCTTTTCATCTCCTTTTTGGCGAGGTTGGTAGTTAGCAGCTAGACAGACAGAATGGAGTTTCATTAGTAATGGGTTTTGTAATATATTTTTGAAAAGGAGGGAAGATACTAGAGAAAGGAGAGAGATTAAATATTTTAAGTGGTTTAGTGACACTGGAAGGAGAGACTGGACAAGGTCTTAAAAGGGGTTGTCCACTTAAATTTCTTTTTGTTAATATAAGGCTACTAATGACAATTTCAAATAAAAAAAAGTATATTCACCTCTCCCCTCACCTCCGTTCTAGTGCTATGCCGGTCTTACTCTCCCTGGTTTTCACTTTACTTCTTTTTTATTCTGAAGAGGGATGTCCCCACTGCAGTCTCTGAATGGCTGCAGTGGGCACGTGCCATTGCCTGATGTCACTGTTCAAATGTGAGCTGGGTGAATGAAGTCAGGCAGTGGCTTGTGACTGCTGCAGTGGTGATGTCCCTGTTGAGGACAGCCAGTTCTGAAATGGAGGTGAGGGATAAGGTGAGTGTAAGTTTTTTTTATTTTACTAGTAAGCAAGTATTAAAAAATATAGTGGACAACCTCTTTAAGACCTTTTACAGTCACAACACACGTAAAAGATTTAATTCTCTTTTTCTGGTATCTTTCTTTCTCTTTTAAACAAAACCATTACTAATGAAAAACATCTGTCCTGTCCTATGCTGCTAACTTCTAACCAAAACAGAGGTGGAAGGTCCCTTTTAAAGATCCTGCTCTCTTCTGGTTTTTATTATTCTTTTCTGGCCGATCAGTCAGTGCATCATTTTCTGGTTCTACCTCTTCACCCTTTCCACTTGTATTTGGGATCTTCAGGAATCAGTCCCATGCCCTCTCTTCATTTTTTTTACACATCATATTGAAAAAATTCTGGACAGATTTGGCTTTCATTACCGACACTGATGACACTCAATTACAGAATACACTTCTTCAGTAATACAGTATCAATGCTGGGCTACTACACCAGGAAGGGTCATCTGTTTTGAAATCTTTGTCCACTTTCTAGCTGAAACGAAATGTTTCAAAAGCTGAACTTCCTGTGTTTCTACCATCTACCTACCCAAACCTTGAGATATTATGTTCTATCCCTTATTTCTTCTACTGAATCACTAGCACACTTATTCCATTTGCACCTTAAAAACATCTCCAGAATCCACCTTGTTGTTACTGTGGAAATAGCAAAAACTGTTATTGTTACTCTGATTAATTTCTGGCTTAATTAATGTAACAAATTACTAATACAGTAGGTATTTTCTGTTCTATAGTAAATGCAGCAGCCAGGCTAAGCTTTCTCTACAATCGATATACCAATGCTACTACTCTGTATCAGTCACTGCACTAGTTGCCCAATTTAACAATTTGAACTTATTAAATTCGTTATAATCTAAATATTCACAGCTTTATGCATGTCCTTAAAACATATCTTTTTACATACTTTTTTAGGTTGAAAAAAGACAGATGTCCATCCAGTTCAGCCTATTGCGATCTAGTGTTGATCCAAAGTAAAGTAAAAACCCCCATGAGGTTGAAGCCAATTGTCCTCATTTTAGGAAAAACAAATCCCTCCTGACTGCAATCTGGCAATCCGAATATATCCCTGGATCAACCACCCTTCTCCCAAATCCTAGTCACTATAACTTGTTATATTATTACACTCTAGAAATGCATCCAGATCCTTTTTGAACTCTGTTAGTGAATTCACCATGACAAGTTCCTCTGGCAGAGAGTTCCACTGCTCTTACATAAAGAATCCCTTTTTCTGTCTAAGTAGAAACCTTCTTTCCCCCAAATGTAGAGGATGCCCACTTGGTCTAGATACAATTGAGTGTCTCATTATGTGCATCTATGCCCCTTTTAATACACCCTATGAAAATTTTTGCCTTGGCAGCTGCTGCCTGAAACTTACTGCTACAATTAAAGGGAACTTGTCACATAGGTTGTGCCCCCCTTGCTGAGGGAAGCACAAGCTAGTGTCAGACCTGCTGTTTCCAGAGCTGTGCCCCTTATTCTGTAAGATGCAGCAGTTTTAGAGCATTTACCCCTCAAATCTTATTCATGAGCAGGTGTTAGCTCCACCCACCAAAGACTAGCTCCGCCCACTGACAGTTATTCGCATGTTTCTACCTATTCAAAGTAATAAGTTTGTCAGTTGAGGTGGGTGGAGCTAGCCTCTGATTGGCCGGGTTTGAAAAAAACTGACACTCTGAAGGACTCTTCGAATGACTCTTCTGGCTGAAAACTGCAGATTTGAGCATTAAATACACGAAAACAGCAGCATCTTACAGAATAAGGGACAAAGCGCTGGAAACAGCAGGTCTGACATTAGCTTGTACTGCCCTCAGCCAGGGGGGCAAAAACTATGTGACAGGATCTCTTTAAGTTTACTGTCCACTAGGATTCCAAGTCCTTCTTCAGTCATTTTTATCCAGCGTTTTTCCGTGTAACAAGTAATCATGGAATGGATTTTTTCTTCCCATGTGCATGACCTTGCATTTATCTGTGTTAAACCTCATCTGTCACTTTTCTGCCCAGGCCTCCAACTTACCCAGATCCCTTTGTAATAAAACATTATCCTCTATTGTGTTGATTACTTTACACAGTTTAGTATCATCTGCAAAGATTGATATTCTACTGTGCAATCCTTCTGTAAGGTCATTAATGAATATATTAAAGAGAATAGGTACCCCAACAGGAACAGGGATCCAGTCTGTGTATGCAACATTAATCATCACCCTTTGTTTTCTATCACTGAGCTAGTTACAGTACTTACCCACTTGCAAATATTTTCCCACAGCTCAAGCATTGTGATTTTACTTACCAACATTTTATGTGGCAGTGTAGCAAATGCTTTAGAAAAATCTAAATATATGACATCCAATACCTCACCCTGATCCAATCCAGAACTAACCTCCTCACAGAAGCTGATGAGATTAGTTTCACAGGACTGATCCTTCAAAAACCCATGCTGGAATGGAGTTATACACTTATTTTCAGTGATATGCTTAAAGGGGTTTTCTCGCTACAAAGATCATATCTCAAATGATCGGGACAGTAAAAATTTGCAATTGGTTTGCTTTACCTAAGTCACTAAGTATAGCAGATATGAGTTTTTCTGTGCATCTATAATTATTTCTGCAGCATCTGGACGTGACACGCCCCTTTTCTGTGATTGGCTGGCACTTCCCTCTTAGCTGTGGAAACCAAAAGTGAAACCAGCTATATGAGAGGGCTGCTGGCTCTATACTCATCTCCCAGCTCTAAGGTGACCAATGTGAGCAATTACTGACTATCTAGGTGATAGATTAACTCTCCCCTCATATAACACATTCTTATACCCTGTGCTCCCCTCATATAACACAGTCTTATACCCTGTGCTCCCCTCATATAACACAGCCTTATACCCTGTGCTCCCTCCATATAACACAGCCTTATACAGTCTGTTGTATCTCCTGCCTGATAACAGAGGGGGAGGAGGGGAGGAGGGCAGCGTGCATTCCTCACATGTGTTTCATCAGTTCAGGCTGTGTGTATAACTGGGAGGCAGCTGAGAGCTTTGCAGACATGAGAAGCACAGCAGGAGGTCTGCAAAGCTGACGTCCTCCCCCTTCCCCTGCTTCACACACAATGATGATGTCACAGCTCTTCAGTGAGGGGAGACACGCCTCCTGGGAGAAGATACACACCTACAGGGAAGAGAGACTCGCCCCTGGATTTGAAACTGAATCTGATAGAATTAGCTCAAGTGTATGACAGCCTCAAAAGATAAAACCCCTTAAAGTATAGCATCTTCCAGAAATCCTTTAAACAACTTGCAACAGAGGTTTAACTTACCGGCCTGTAGTTTCCGAGATCACTTTTTGACCCCTTTTTGAATATTGGCACCACATTTGCTACGCGCCAATCCTTTGGGTCATACCCCATTAAAATATAGTCCATAAATATTAGGAATAGGGGCCTGTCTATCACATGACTTAATTCCCTTAGGAAATTGTTTAAAAGATTTTCTTTCTCCTCCTCACCCTCTACAATACCTCCCTCACTACTTTTCAAAGGGCCAGCATTTTTTTCACTTTTAATCTTTTTACTATTTATATAGTTAAACATATTTTGGGGTTAGTTTTACTATATTTGGCAATCTGCCCTTCTGTCTCCAGCTTTGCTGTCTTTATAATTTTTTAACGTATTTTTTACGTATTTTTCCTTGTAGCTTTTTTTTATATTTATTGCCACTTTTGCCACTCTGTTGATAAACATTTTTTTTTTGGTTTCTAATAATTTTATTTCCATAAGATATGTACCTCTCACAGTGAGCCCTTAAGATGTTTTTTAAAAATCTCCCATTTATTACCTATTCTGTTATTTTTGAAGACCCTGTCAGAGTCAATGCGGTTTAGGGTCTCTCTAACCAGAATAAAATTTGCCTTCCTGAAATTCCATTTTTTTGTGGCTTCTCGACAAAAAACTGTATTAAAGACTGAATGAAAAATTATTGTATTGTGGTCACTATATCCTAGGTGTCCCCCAATCTGAACTTTGCTACTCTGTCAGGTCTGTTAGTCAATATTAAGTCCAAAAGGGCCTTTCCTCTAGTTGGCTCTTGCACTAGTTGTGAAAGGTAACTATCCTTAGTTATTGACAAAAAACTGTCTCCTTTATCAGAGCCACAAGTTTCAGTTTCTCAATTTATGTCTGGGTAGTTGAAGTCACCCATAATAAAAACTTCATTATGATTAGCCACCTAATTAGATACATCATATTTTAAAAATTGACGCCTGTCCTTTTATCTCCAGAGTGGAGAAACCTTTTTTTTACCATAAGAACTGTGAATCTGTGGAATAGTCACCTTAGCTGCTGGCCACAACTTACAATAAAATAATATTAACAATATTAACTCATAATTAACTAATAATTTATATAGATGGGTAAAGTTTTTAGCCTCTTACTGAAATTTGCTGTATATTCACAGCATGGTGTTGGTAAGGGCATTTGGAGCAGGTTCACTTGCTAAGCCCACTTCATATGTGACAGATGACACCCGATACCTGTCTGGAGCAGAGGTAAATCCAATCTCGGACTTTGAACCTCTTAGATGTTGTTATAAACTTGACTGTGGTTAAAAAACCCAGATAGGCATCACTACTCTTATTTTACAAATAAAACAATAAATGACAGCATGGACACTCTGACCAGTATGAGGCTACATAGCCCTATACACATAAAGCTGCAATGCCATATGTGTTCTGGAACCTTTCTGTCATAGCCAACAGGAACTTTATCAGCTATATGTGCTACGTTATCTTTAATATGGAATCTGACCAGGTGGATAGCCTTTGCTCATCATGTGCATCAATGAACCTTGGGTACCATCACCCTGTTACCAGTTAACTTATTTGGCCTCATTTATTAAAAAATGTCTAACAGTATGTATACACGATGGATTCTGACACTAAAAATGTCATGGTATCCCCACTGGAAATTCCGAGCTTGTAAGCGCGTATTTCAGACAAGGATATGACACTGGGTCAGATATATTAAACTGTCTCAGAATAGACAGTCGTATGTCTCGTTAGGTTAGTGTAACATTCATCAGTATACATTAAAGTATCCCACGGTGCACTATTTGTGCAACACGTTCTGTCGAGCAACATTCATAAATGAGTCTCATCTTCTGAATATGGTGCAACATGCCCTCTAGGAATTATTGCAGTTATAAGTGTCTACGATGTTAGATGGTGTGATGTTGAACACAGCCAACAATATATCAGAAAACTGGTGCAGCATGTTTCATGTATCTGGCTCACTGTCTTTCAGAAGCAGATTTTCTGCCTCCAATATTCATGGGAGGTGTGGAATCCGCCTCAAGTATTTGACATGTTAAGACCTTGTCAGTGCTGTAAATTGTCATCGCGAGCGATGATGTAGATGCAGGCCAAGCCAAGGAGTGGAGTCTAAAGGGCCCAGAACTGGATGGACTAAGCTGCAGGGAACCCCAGGTCGCTACCCCGGATGGAGAACAGCGGGAACAGGTAGAGGTGACCGGACAAAGGTAGGTGTAACCATAAATAGTAGCAGAGTCCCTGGCAGGAAGCAGACTGATGTATTGGCAGGTTACAGAAGTACAGGAACATTGGAACCAGTATGTCAATAAATGCAGGTTATTGATAATGGACAGCAAGCAGAGGTCAGGGTCAATGTGGAGACATCACCAAATGCGGTGAAATCATCAAACTAACCCAAAGCACATGAAGTGAGTTCCTTAAGACCCAGGTGGTGAAAGGTCACCAGCCAGGCAACCAGTGCACCGTCTCTCCAAATTCTGGTGAGCCAGTGGGATGCATGAGCAGGATGCCAGCAGCAACAAGGACCAAAGCAGGAGCGAGGACAGCTGAGTACAGACAAGCGTAGGAAGCTGGGGTTGCAACAGGGACACGGACATGTCTGTGATCCAGACCGGGGACTGCACATTTGACCGTGACAATTACTTTACTCAATAAAAACATTTATTCAAACTTCAACTCCAACATAAAAAACATGAGTTGGGTATTGCCCAACAGAATAAAACTAACATGTTATGTATACTGCACAGTGAGCACTGTAAAAAATAAAAATAAAAAACACTACCAGGATTACAGTATTTTTACCTGCTTCCTAAAAACTGATTAGAAGGCCATCAAGAAACCATGTGTCACCCAAAAATGATAGCAATAAAAACGTCAACTCAACCTGCGAAAAACAAACCCTTCCACAACTCTGTACACAGAAAAATAAAAAAAGTTATAGCTCTCAGACTATGTCGATGCAAAATCGTGTTTTATTTTCTAAATAATAGAGTTTTTAAGGTGTAAAAGCAGTAAAACTAAAAAAAAAAGAAATATAAATTTGGTGTTGCTGTAATCATATCGACCTGTGGAGTAAATTTAGCATGTCATTTATACTGCTTGGTGTCTGCTGTAAAAAACTAAAAACACTATTAAGATTGCTGTTTTTTGTTTATCCCGCCTCTTATAAAATGCAATCAAAGCATCATGTGAACCCCGAAATGGTGCCAATGAAAACATCAACTCATCCCGCAAAAAACACGTCTTCAGCTGCATATACAGAAAAATATAGAGGTTATGGCTATCAGACTATGATGATATAAAACAGGATTTTTTACAAACGTATTCTATTGTGTAAATGTAGTAAAACATAAAAAACTTTATAAAATGTATATAGTTGTAATTGTATAGTATACATGTTATGTATACCACACAGCGAGCGCTGTAAAAATAAACACTAAGGAGTTCCCTGAGGAGTGTTGATTCCAAAATTGTGTGACTTCTAGAAGGTTTCGCTTGTTCTGGTACTTTGGGGGCTTTACAAATGTGACATGGCACCCACCAAAATCTGCCTTTCCAAAAGCCAAATAGCGTTCCCTCCCTTGTACGCCATGCCATGCACCCAAACAGCATTTTACATCCTACATAGGGTATTGGCAAACTTGGAAAAAAGTAGGAAATAAATTTTGAGGTGACATTTCTTGTGAAATTTAAAAAAAAATGTTAAACCTGTATATCATTATAGGAAAAAATGTACTTTGTTTTTTTTCATGGTCTAAGGGCTAAAAAAATCTGTGAAACACCTGTGGGGTCAATCTACTCATTACACCACCTGAATATATACCTTAAGGTTGCTTTCCCACGGTGCGTTTTTGATGTGTTTTTCAATGCATTTTTTGTGCAGGAAGGTACAGCAATTAATGCTGTACATTACTGCACAAAAATCGCTGCAGAAATCGCGGTAAATTCGTGGTAAAATCGCGGTAATTACCGCGATTTTTGTGGGAGCAATGTGCAACATTATTTGCTGTGCCTTCCTGCACAAAAAATGCATTGAAAAACGCACCAAAAACGCACCAAAAACGTGTGAAAGCACCCTAAGGAGTGTAGTTTTTCAAATGAGGTCTGTTTAGGAGTGTGTATTAAGTTTAAACACCTTAGGGCGCATCCCCACGGCATAGGACAAATATAATTGTCCTGTTTTATACGTCCGCCCCACGCCCGGGCCGGGGGGGGGGGGGGAGGGAGGGGGCTTTTCTCTGCGATGAGCAGAGAAAAGCCCTCCCCCCACCCATTGAGAAGCACAGATTTCGTCCGAAAACCAGACGGAAGAAGGTGCTTGCTCAATGTTTTGCCGCCGGACTGCTGGGGACTGCTGCATAGGTTTTCCATGAGCACAAATTGTGCTCATTTTCGTCCGGGTTTTTCAGGCGGTCTGAAAAACCGCAAAAAACCGGCTGAAAAAACCGGCCGAAAACCCTGCCGTGGGACAAAGCCCTTAAGGTGTTTGCAAACCTGTAATGGCGCCTAAAGAAAATTAATTAAATTGAGAACCAAAGTTTTCCTATTGTGGTTGAGTCTAATATCAGATTAGGGCCACATATGGGATATCTCTAAAACGGCAGAATTGGAGGAATCAATACTAATTTGTGTTTCTCTGTTCATATTTACTGTGCTCAGTAAAAAAAAAATTATTAAAATTGAAAATCTGCTAAAACTTTTAACTTCTGTGAAACACCTAGAGAGTTAACAAACTTTATAAGTGTTGTTTCGAATACCATGAGTGGTGTCGTTTCTTAGATGGAGTTATTTATTGGGGTGAGGGGTCTAACATACAGGCCCCTCAAAACCACATCAGCGCAATGCACTTTTGAGAGCTCTCCTGCGCTGCACTTTTCGGATCCGCTTTAAGAATTGACATGTCAATTCTTATTGCGGTTTACGCAAGTGAAAGCCCATAGGAGATAATGGAGTCTGCTTTGGCCCAACCTTGTCCAAAAGTGCTCCACACTCCCGGGTACGTATCAGCTGCGCTTTGCATCCTGAAAGCGGATGCGAAAAGCGCAGTTGGCGGCCGGACGGGGCATCGGCGGTGAGCAGCAGCGGCTGGATGGATGGGGCATTGGCGGTGAGCGGCGGCGGCTGGACGGACGGGGCATCAGCGGCTAGACAGGTGAGGTGGCTGCAGGGGGATGGATGGGTGATGACTGGGTGTTGAGGGCGCAGGGGGGGGGATGGATGGCTGGGGGTTGAGTGCTCAGGGGGAAAGGATTAGGCTGGGTGATGAGGTCTGCAGGAGATGGAAGGTGGATGGCGGGTTTTTGAGTGCTGCAGGGAATGGATGGATGCTGGGCGTGAGGCCCCTGCTGGCTCGGCTGTGCGGCTGCTGCGGCTCGCGTGCGGGGCCCCTGCTGGGCTCGGGTGGCGGCGCTGCTGGGCTCGGCGAAGGCCGCGCTGGCTCGGCTGTAAGGGGCAGGCAGGGGGATATAAATGGGGAGGGGGCCCCGGAGATACAATAGGTGAAACCACGGAAATCAATAGGGGAGGGGGCAAAGGGGAAAATAAGGGGGAGGCGCACGGGGGATATCAATTGGGGGAGGGGCAGGGAGCAGGAGGCAGGGGGGGGGGGGGGGGGGGGGGGGAGAGGAAGAGATCAAAACCACCCCAAAGCGGATCCGTAAAACGCAAAGTCGAAAGCATACAATAACGAATCCAAATAAAGTAAAACTGTTGCGTTTTTCGACCCTTTTTCCGGGGCGTTTTTTCACTCCTCAAAAACGTATCCAAAAAAGGGTCCAAAACGTGGTGAACAAACCCCCTTTTAGGGTAGTTCACACGGGTTTGGGTACGTTTTTGTAATACATAAAACGTATTGCATTAAACGCATCCAAAAACGTGCCATAAAGAGTGGTAAGTTTCTGGATATGTTTTATGGACTGTAAAACGTTTTCCCCTTTTTTTTCAACTTTTTTAAAGTATAAACGGATCTAGAATTGACGTCAATTCTTTGAAAAATTCCCCTTTTACGGAATGCCCAAAAAATTTTTGTAAAAACATATCATCCTTTAATGAAGTTTTAAATATTTTACATTTAAAAACAAACACACTTGAAAAATTGTTAAAAAACCCTTTTTTGGGGGCTGTTTTTCGAAACGTAAAACGACCCAAAAACAATTTTTAAAAAATGCCCTGTTAACTATGCTTAAAAGCAGAAAGTTTTTTAAAAATTTTGGGAAAAAGGGCAAATTTTTTACAACAATTTTCCCCAACATTTTGATATTTTTTTACAAAATAAACAAGGATTGTATCGACCAAAAATTTTTGTAACTTAAAGCACAAAGTGGGTTTCGAGAAAACAGTCTCGAAAAACAAATGGATAGGTAAAAGCAATAAAAAGTTATTTTTCAAATAAAGTTCCACTCATTTGAAAAAAGGGGTTTTGCCTTAAGTTTCCCAAAAAGTCCCGCGACCTCAGTTGGTTTAAAAGGGTTTTCATAAGGAAGAAAAACCAACCCCGCTTTGGGGCTTTTAAAAAAACCGGGAGGGGGTAATTTCACTTTCCTGGTCACTGTTGTTAGAACAGAGAGAGATAGTCCTTAAAACCCAGGGGGAACTTTTTGTAAAAAAAAGCAAAAATTAAGCCAAAATTTAGGGCAGCACCCTATTTTTTTTAAAAACTTTACTAAATTTTAAAACTAATTATTTTTATGGGGGAAAAACCCCTTTTAAAATGGGAGAACTACCGCCATAGCAACCGTAGCCTGCCGCCACAAGGGGACCAACCGGTGCATCCTGCCTCAGAACACCCGGGCCCTCTGTTCCAAGCATTCAGCCCTCGATTACTTGACCTGCACGTCCATTTAACTTTGGACGCGCACATAGTTAAAGCCCTTAGTGGAGCAGAGCTACTCAGTCTAGTAGACCTAAGGCCTTAAGCCTACAAAGCATTGGTCGATAGTGCTGTTCAATTGGAGAAGCCTGCCTGCAGCTCATTGGAGGAATGTGGATAGAGGTGAGTTTATTTTTTTTATTTTCTTTTAGTAATGGTGCCCTACCTAGCTACCTTCCTACTGCCTACCTAACTGGCGCCTTCCTACAGGGGGTCTATATACCTACTTAATGGTGCCTATCTACCTACCTTGAGCCTATATAACTACCTACCTGGGGCCTACCTGCATGGGGCCTGGCTACCTACCTTCCTGAGGCCTACTTATCTAACTGGGGCCTACCTACTTACTTGGGACTAACCTACTCCCTACCTAACTACTTGGGGCCTACTTACCTACCTAACTGAGACCTACCTATCTACCTTGGGCCTATCTGCTTACCCAACAGGGACCTGTCTACCTACCTTGCCCCTACCTGCCTACCTAGGACTTACCTGCTTATCAAACAGAGGTATACCTATCTAAATGTGGCCCTCCTTCCTATCTGGGGCATTTCCCATTTATATATCTACCTATGGCTTTGCCTACTGACCTACCTACCGGAAGCCCTGTATACCTACCTGAATCCCCTACCTACCTGGGGTCCTGTCTGACTTCTTAACCTACTTACCTGTAGTTTAGCCTCCCTACATGGGGCCATGTCATCTGCCTGCCTACCTACCTGTGACCTTGCCTGCCTACATACCTACCTACCTGGGACATTGACAATCTATCTAAAGCTTTTTCTATGTATGCACCAGCTATGCAGGGCCCTTACCTACCGTTGGCCCTACCTACCTACCAGTGTTGGATCAATTTCTTTAATAAAATGATCAACAATGGATGTGGTTTGTTTAAATAAAATGTTTTGGTCTATTATTTTTTATAATTTTTTCCAGCGTCAGCAGTCGAGGTGTTCTTTTTGTCACCCCGTGGCTGACACCAACTCATGTAGCCAATACAGAGGCATCTGTAAACTCATCTATTATCTCACTTGAATAAATGGTAAAATGAAATGTTACCCTGACACAAACAAAAGCACTTTTATTTTAAATAAACTCTCCAAGAATCAGTTTTCCCCACTGGACTTACGTGGGTCCAGTTTTGGAAAATAAATTTCTTTAAAAAAAGATCAACAAGATGTGGTTTTTTTAAATAAAATTTTTTGGGGTCTTTATTTTTTATAATTTTTTCCAGCGTCAGCAGTCGAGGTGTTCTTTTTGTCACCCCGTGGCTGACACCAAGCTCCAGTGCTAGTAATACAGAGGCATCTGTTAAACACATCTATTTCTATCACTTGAATAAAATGGTAAAAGAAATACCCTGACACAAAACAAAAGCACTTTATTTAAATAATCTCTCCCAAGAATCAGCACTCATTGACCATTTTATTAAAGAAATGGTTAAGGAGAACCTGTCACTTAGGTTATACCCCCCCCCCCCCTTGCTGAGGACAGCACAAGCTAGTGTCAGACCTGCTGTTTCCAGCGCTGTGTCCCTTATTCTGTAAGATGCTGTCGTTTTCGAGTATTTAATGCTCAAATCTGCAGTTTTCAGACAGAAAAGAGTCAAACAAAGAGTCCAATTTTTTCATACCCCGCTCATCTGAGGATAGCCCCGCCCAACTCAACTGATAAATCTATTACTTTGAATAAGTAGAAACATGTGAATAACTGTCAGTGGGAGTGGTTATCCTTTGGTGGGCGGGGCTAACACCTGCTCATGAATAAGATTATAGCATTAAATTCTCTAAAACTACAGCATCTTACAGAAAAAGGGACACCGTGCTGGAAATATCAGGTCTGTCACTAGCTTGTGCTGTCCTCAGCAAGGGGGGCATAATCTATGTGACAGGTTCTCTTTAAAATGCTGATCCGACGTAGTCCAATAAATCTTTTATAATGCAAAGAGGAAATCTGGAGAAAAAACAGAAAAAGCATGACGGTACTAAACTCTATCTCCTGCACTTCCTTAAGACCATGCATCATGCCTTCGGCTGATCTTCTGGGTGCAAGGAAGGAGTTTGGACCACACATAATGACTCTAAGGGGTACATTCGATAGCTGTAGCACAATCTCCAGGGGTCCTCTGTTCCTCTCCACCCCTTTAGGAGACTGTACCTCTAATCTATGGCCTCTACCCGCTTTTCCATCCAAAGGAAGTTTTTACCATGGTGGCAATAGTAAAAAGGTGCTGGCGTGAGGATTCTAAGATATTGGTGTGCAAATTCTGCAGGGACGAGTGCTGGCCATTAGAAGTCAGCAGAAGAAAACGCAAAGTGAACGACTCATCAGAGAAGATGTCCAAAAGTTTGCTATGGAGCCTGGGCTTCTCTAGTTACACCCGTGCCCTTTATGACCTGACTGTTTACTTGCTATCTTATATATTCCACCCTTTGACAGCAGCCATAATTAATGGTATATTTTTGCTATGGAGCATTCTTTGTTATTTCTCATGATCCGAGTATTCAGAAGATATTGCAGCATCGGTAACATACATGGCCATGGACGTGGGGGTGGGTGTTATGCCAGGCTCACTGCAGTGAGATCATATGGGCTAAGCCAATATATTTGAAAAAGATTTGAGGAAAAATGCAGACGGAGCAGAAAAGGCAAGGAGAAAGGTAATTATATCATTTGTGGCCACTCCTCAGGTGTAGTTTGGGCAGTTTGCAGGATATATGGAGAATTTTACTAAAAAATGGTGATGATTATAACCCTCTAATGTTTCCACTGAAAATACACAAAAAATTGGCGCATTCAAAAGTGTTGTGATGTAGACGGGTCATACATCTTGTCATGGGGGCTGGCGCGGGTGCCGTCGCCCTCCGCGGCCGCCCCCCTGCCCGCAAGAGGTCCGGCGCGGGTGCCGTGGCTGCCCGCGACCATCTCCCTGCTGTCCGGGCTCCGGCGCCAAGTTACTTACCCATCCACGTTCCTGTGTCCCCTGCTCCTGCCTCTGCCGGCTGCCACGCGCATAACCGCTGCTTAGGGCGCGCGCGCACGACGGCTGGTCTGGATTTAAAGGACCAGCGCACCAGTAAGTACAGGCCGTTGCTCCTATAGATTGTCCACGCCCCCTGCACTCTCTGCCAGTTTATTGGTGTGCGTTAGCTTGTCTAGAGAGAGTTTGGAGTTCTGTTTGATTACACGTGTACCAGTCCGTTCTGCTACGTTTCCTGACCTTGCCTGTTTGCCGCCTGCCTTCACTGTCTGCCTGTCTCTAACCACGAGCCTCTGCCGCCCGTCCTGAACTCCTGCCTGTCCCCGACTACGCCTCTGGATTACGTTTCTGTACCACGCAGTACCCCGGCCGCCATCGCAAGCAAGTCACATCAGGGGTAGCGATCTGGTAGCCTCACGCCGCAGCAAGTCCATCCCGCTTTGCGGCGGGCTCTGGAGAATAGCGGGGGTTACTTAGACTCCGCTCCCTGGTGTGGCTTAACTATCATCGCTTGCGGTGGTCCAGCGAATCCACCGAACCATTACAGTACAAACTGGCCATGGATTCCGCCAGGGTACCTTTGCCCGAGCTCCGGGACGTCACGACGGCCGTCGCCCAGCAGAGCCAGCGTATTGACCAGCTTGCGGCTATGATGCAGAACCTTGCGGCCTGTCTACCTCCACCTGCGGCTGCTTCCGCCATGCCAGTACCAGTTGCTTCTGCAGCCATGGCTCTACCTGCTCCTGCACCGGGACCTTCTCTGCATCTGCCGCTCCCCTCACGCTATGATGGAGACCCCAAGAAGTGCCGTGGCTTCATCAGTCAATGCTCCATCCACATCGAGATGTTGGGGCATCAATTCCCTACCGAGCGGGCTAAGGTGGCCTTTATAATTAGCCTCTTATCGGGGGAAGCCTTGGCCTGGGCCACACCGCTATGGGACCGAGGAGATCCGTTGACGGCAAATCTGCAAACCTTCCTCCAGGGGTTCCGCACCGTCTTCGAGGAACCTGGCCACACCTCCTCCACTGCCGCAGCTCTGCTCCGCCTCCGTCAGGGCGACTCTACAGTGGGTCAGTACTCCATGCAGTTTCGCACCCTAGCCTGTGAACTGGACTGGAATAATGAGGCTTTGGTGGCGACCTTCTGACAAAGCCTTTCCGGGCGTATTAAAGATGATCCAGGGATTTTTCTGATTGCCATATTGGAGTCGGGAAGGAATTTTTCCCTAAAATGAGAACAATTGGCTTATACCTCATTGGGGGTTTTTGCCTTCCTCTGGATCAACACCTTAGCACAACAGGCTGAACTGGATGGACGTCTTGTCTTTTTTCGGCCTTACAAACTATGAAACTATGGTTGGGACCTACCATCTGCTCTGGACGAACTGATTCGGTTGGCCACCTGAATTGACATACGGTTTGCCGAGAGACAACAAGGGCTCCGCCTCCAACGGGAGGTCGTCCGACCACGCCGGCTGCCTCGTCTGGCTCCCATTTTCCAACGACCCCCACTTCCTCCGCCAATGGTTCCTGAGGACGAACCCATCCAGGTCAAGAGACCAACTTACCCAGGAGGAACGCTCGCAGCGTCGTCAGAGGCAGCTATGCTTCTACTGTGGCGGTTCTGGCCACTTCATTGGGGACTGTCCGGTTCTTCCGGGAAACTCTCGCACCTAGGGCTCACAGGAGAGGCATCCCTAGGTGTCAGTGCGGCCTCTCTCCGTCTGACCCGTACTCTGTGGAATTTCGCCGGACAGCACCTTCCAAGCCACCGCCTTTTTTGATTCGGGGTCCGCTGGAAATTTTGTCAGCCAAGCTCTGGTGTCCAAATTTCGTGTCCCGGTGACCCCTCTGCAGAAACCCATGTTCGTCTCCTCCATTAGTGGCGAATGCCTAAAGGACGCTATTCGGTTCTGCACTGCGCCCCTCACCGTGCAGATTGGAGCCCTACACAAGGAGACTCTGAAACTTTTGTTCTGCCTCGCTCCTCTTCGGAGATCCCCCTGGGCCTCCCTTGGTTGCAAGACCATGCTCCGACCTTAGACTGGAACACGGACAAGATTATCCGTTGGAGCCCCGCGAGCCACTCGCGATGCCTGCCAGTACTCCATCCAGGTCTACGGCCCGCCTCTGTAAAGTCTACGAAGCCTCTGCCGGATCTGCCTACTCCGTACCAGGATCTAGCCGACGTCTTTGCCGTTCGACTGTCCTATTGACCTGCAACCCGGTAGTACTCCTCCCCAAGTCAGAGTCTATCCTTTTTCTGTCCCGGAGACTAAGGCAATGATGGAATATATGCAGGAGAATCTCCGTAAAGGCTTCATACGCAAGTCTTCCTCGTCTGCGGGGGCCGGTTTCTTCTTTGTTGAAAAGAAAGATGGTACTCTCCAACCCTGTATCGATTATCGGGGACATAACAAGATCACTATAAAAAATCGATACCCCCTGCCTCTGATCTCAGAACTCTTTGATCGCCTGCGTGGCGCAAATTTTTTTTCCAAGTTGGACTTACGTGGAGCATACAACTTGATTCGTATTCATGAAGGCGACGAGTGGAAGACGGCTTTTAATACCCGGGATGGCCATTTTGAATATCTTGTCATGCCATTTGGCCTCTGCAATACTCCGCCGGTGTTCCAGAATTTTGTCAATGAGATCTTCTGCGATCTCCTCTATGTTTGTGTTATCGTCTACCTAGATGACATCTTAATCTTCTCTCCTAATCTGGAAACTCACCGCCACAACGTCCGCAAGGTGCTCAAACGTCTCTGTGATCACCAGTTATATGCCAAACTGGAGAAATGTCTGTTTGAATGCACCTCGTTGCCCTTCCTGGGGTACATAGTCTTGGATCAGGGGCTCCAGATGGATCCCTCTAAACTGTCTGCAGTCCTACAGTGGCCTCGACCAGTGGGCCTTCGCTCTATCCAACGTTTTCTGGTGTTTGCAAATTATTACCAACAGTTCGTCCCGAATTTCTCCACGCTCGTGGCCCTGCTGGTGGCCCTTACGAATAAAAATGTCAACCCCAAATCCTGGCCTCCAGAAGCTCAAGAAGCCTTTGATAACCTTAAGTCAGCATTTGCTTCTGCTCCAGTTCTGTCTCGCCCGGACCCGCAGCGTCCGTTCATCCTTGAAGTGGACGCCTACTCAGTAGTTGCAGGCGCTGTCCTCCTACAGAAGACCTCCTCTGGGATACTGCGTACTTGTGGCGTCTTCTCAAAAACCTTCACTCTAGTTGAACGAAATTACACGATTGGTGATCGCAAATTACTGGCCATAAAGTTAGCCCTAGCAGAATGACGGCACTTGCTGGAGGGAGCTCGCCATCCCATTGAGATCTTCACCGATCACAAAAATCTTCTCTATCTCCACCCCCGGGGGGTTTCCCAAAGCCAGGTGGCCCTTTTTTTCCCCGCCCGCTTTGACTTTCCCTTCATTTTTGGGCCCAGCTGAAAAAACGTTAGGGGGACGCCCTCTCTAGATCCTCGGACACGTGGGCCTAGAGCCGCCCGCACACAAAAAATTTCCCCAACCGTCTCCTCACGGCACCCCCCGTGATCTTCAAATCACCCCTGGGAAGCCCTACTACACCCTGCCATCGGCCTCGAATCCTGAAGTGGGGACATCCTCACAAACAGCTGGTCTCCTGGAGTACACAAGTCCATACAATTAACTCTCGCACTATTGGGGGCCACTCTTTCAAGATTTGAGACTTTGTCCTGGCTTGTACCTCCTGTGCCCTAATAAAGTCCCTCGCCAGAGTGCGGGTCTGCTTCAGCCTCTCCGGTGCCTAAAAGCCCTTTGGGGTCCCATGTAGCCATGGACTTTGTTACTGACCCCCCTCCCCCTCCCGGAAACACGGTCATCTGGGGGGTGACTGATAGATTCTCAAAGATGGCTCATTTTGTCCTCTCCCCGGGGTTACCTTTCTCCCCCTCCGGGCCCAGCCTTCTTTCACCACATTTTTTGGCTACACGGGCTCCCATTGCATATCATCTCAATAGGAGGGGTCCAGTTTTTTTGTCGAAATTCTGGCGGGCTCTGTGTGCTCATTTTTCAGGTTAACAGATTTTTTATCTGCATACACCCCCAAACCCAAAGGGCAGGGACAAGGGTCAACCAGGTTTAGGTACCTACCTAGACATTTGTATCTGCCCGTCAGGATAAATGGGCTGACCTCCTCCCCTGGGGGAATTCTCGATAACCCCTAGACTCAGTCCGCTGAAACCTCCCCTTTTTTGTTGTGTTTGGGCTACTCCTGCCCCCTCTCCCCTGGGCCCCCTCATGTCACGTTCCTGGGGGGGTTGATCCTAAGTACGGGACATCAAGGCATCTGGAATCACACGACAGGCCCTTTTATAAGGGGCCCCCCTCGCACCAAAGCCCCACCACGGTACCGTGACCCCCCGCTTCTTTTTTTAAAGCCGGTGATAGATTTTTGGTTTTTCCCCCCAAATATATTCGTTTAAAGGGCCCCCAGTTTAAATTGGGCCCTAAAAATTGGGCCCTTTGTTTGTTCTTGCAACTGAACCCCGGGGGTCCTAAAAGCTCCGCTTGCCCCTTTACCTCCCGAACCCGGAAATTGCCTTTCCCAAAGTTTTCTTTTCCTCAACCTGTGGTGCTAAAACCGCTTCCCCCGGGTGGATCTTTTTCCCGCCTCCCCTTTTGGGCCCAAACCCTAAATAAAACCTTTTGAGGTCAAGGAGCTGTTGGGGGAAAAAAACGGAGGGGGAAGGGGTTCTTTCTTATTGACGGGAAGGGGGTTTGGGGCCCGGAGGAGGGGCCTGGGAACCTAGGCCAACCTAAAGGGCCAACCGGGCCCATCTAACCTCCCCCTCCAAATTCCGAAAAAAGAGGGGGGGGACCAAAAGGGGTGGGAACTGTCATGGGGCCGGCGCTGTGCCACGGGGTGCCCGGCCCACCCCTCGGGCCCGAGCTTCAGTGCCAATTTTACTTACCTGTCCACCCCCCTGGGCCCCCCTGCTCCTCCCCTTTCTGCTGGCCACCGCGCGCGTACCCGGGGCTTAGGGCGCGCGGGGCCGACAGCGGGTTCGGATTTAAAGGGCCAGCGCCCCGGGGAATTTTTGCAAATTTGCCGGCCTTTGGGCCCCTATATTTTGTACACCCCCCTGCCCCTCCTTTTGCCAATTTTGTTTTCTTGTCTAGAGAGAGTTTGAGTTTTGTTTGATTACCCTTGTACCATCCTTTTCCGCTACTTTTCCTGCCCCTTGCCTTTTCCCGCCTGACCTACCGCTCCCTTTCTAACCACAGCCTCTCCCCGCCCGTTTTTTTTTACCCTTGGTTTTTTTTGGTTTTTCCCCTTTAAAATTCCTTTTTTATTTTTTTTTTTTTTTTTCCCCTTTTGGGGGTTTTTAAAAATTTTTTTGCTCGAAGCACGGCATAAAAATGGGGGCAGCCCTGAAAAAAAAAGTTGGCCAAAAATGCTCTTTAAAAAGGTAAAGCTTAAATTCACTAGGGGGTATCGGAAACTTTTATATTTTTCTAAGATTTTGCAATTTGGGGGTCCCCAATAATTACAATAAGGAACTTTGGTTGTCCCCAGAGTTTCTCTCTAAAGGAGTTGTCCAGTGGTAAAAAGGGGTTGTGGTATCACACACATGTTAAGGGAATTTTCCCTAAAAAGGTTTCGATATTGTGGCTCCCCCTCTAGGGCTTTTCACATATTCAAGAAGGGTTCCCCCAAAACTTTATTTTAAAATGAAAAAGTATCTTTTGGATTTCATGGTTTTTTTCCATTTATTTCCCAAAGTTTAGTTTTGAACAGCAAACCCAATTTAAACACTGGCCAGATAAACCCCTCATACTCAACCCTTCCCCTCACCCCATTCCGCCTGGCTTTGGAGGCAAACTTTTCCTAGTCTTTTTGTTTTTCTTCCCGGCCCCGGCTGAAAAAGGAAAAATAAACAGGGCCCCTCAGTGGCTGCGCGGGCATTGCCCCAACATTTCGGTTACCTCCTGGCATCCTGTTCAGCTAGGAAGGAAGCTGCAGAGGCAGTGCTAGAGGTAAGGAGTATGAGTTTTTTTTACATTTTTTTATTTTGACAGCACTACCTTCATTACTAGTATTTTTTGTATCAGTTGGACTACCCCTTCATAGAGGATTTCTCACCACGCAGTTTCACAGAGCCACAACCCGCTTTAAAAGTCCACACTTCCGTTTAGGGGTCGGTGGGTCAAAACAGGAATTTACCCCGTCAACCTGCTTTTCCCAACTATTCCCCTCACACCCAACATGACTGCAGGGGATTTTTTAAAGTTTACTATACAAAGGACGAGCTCTGAAGGGTGAAAGCTTTTTTATTTACTTAAAATAAACAAAGCGTTTCTTTGGGGCCCAAGGAGTGACTGTGTACAGACTGACTGACGGCAGCTTAGAGCAATGAGAAAATAAAAGATGCAGGGGAAACAAGGAAGGATGGGCCCTTTAAACCCAAAAAACTTGGCGCTTTTAAAAGGGGATAAAACATCTTATCTCCTTTAACAAAGGGGAACCCCCAAAAAAAGGGAATGAAATTTAGTAATAATCCTCATTTAAACCCTTTTCCCCACAAGTTAAAAGGGATATAACTTTTGGTGAGAAACCCCCTTTAAAAAAGGGGGTTTGGTTTTTTACATACACACTGGAATTTTGCTAGGGAAAATTTCCTCTAAAGTGTGATATGTGTGGTTCCCACCTTTAAACTCGCACATATTTTTCCCAGTTATTTCTGTACTTCACCCTTTTTTGTCACGGGGGGCCCAAATCAATCAATTGGGCTTTAAATCCCCGGGGGATTATTTGTGTGTTTCTGTGACTCCCTGTATTCCTTTCATTTTTAAAAGTTTTTTGGGCTCTCAATTTGTGCAAACTATAAGAAAAAATCAAACTTAAAGGGTGGACCTAAAATCGAACTCAGCATTACACAGCATGGCCACCGGATGTCACTAGAGACCTAGAACCATCTGCTACTTCGACAACTAAAAACGTTACATTCACCTCTGACATCCATTGTCTCTGATCCTTCCCTGTCTTTCTTTTGATGGAAACAATTGATGAAAACCTCAATAAATGTTTTTATCACAGGACGCAAATAGGATTGTGGAGAGGTATGGCTCAATCCTTTCTGTACAACAGAGTCAGAGGTTCATACATGGGAATATGCATGAAAACTATGGGCCTTATGTATGAAAACTGTCTGGGTCTAAGACTGTTGTTGTTGCCCATAGCAACCAATCAGAGCTCAGCTTTTATTTTTCCATAGCACTATAGGAAATTAAAGTTGAGCTCTGATTGGTTGCTATGGGCAACAACAATAGTCTTACTGCTAGACAGTTTTCATACATAAGGGCCAATGTGTGTTGCAAATCTCTTTGTTTTACATTAGTTTGCATTGTGCAGCATGTGTTGCGACCAAACCTGAATTTCAAATCCGTGTTACTTATTTACACCTTGTCTATGCATATTCAGGAAAAGGCGCCAGAGACAGGGCTAATCCATGTCCTAAAAAGCATTAACCCCTTAACGACCGCCCACTGTCTTTTGACGTCGAGCATTGCAGGTTGTTCATCTGCAGGGGTTTTGTGGCTCCCAGCGCTGCAGCTGTGCTAGTAACAGAGCTGTACTTCACAGTCCTGTTATCAGTGCAACCTCTGCAAGCGTCGGAGAGCAGGGGAAACCTCCGCTCCCACCGCTTAACCAAATGGCTTTTCCCTGCTCTGTTGGGTGATCGGGACTCTGGTGACCCGACAGAGCCCGGGGAACATCTGCACAGTCAGCCCTGGAGACCCAGAGCAGCCCCAGGACTGTATGTGTAAGAAGTCAGCGATCAGGGCAGACTGTATGCTGCACTGACTGCTGCCTGTGTCAAACTGACACAGATTATAATGTATTATTAGCATATATGAATTTGCTATGGTAATACATTACTAAGTGTAAAAAAAAGGTAAAACAGTTATCCCTCCATAGGATTTAAAAAAATGGAAAAAACATAAATTAGAAAAAATAAAAGAAATAATAAAACAAAAACAAATATTTCATAAAAATAACTATGCATACATTACACACACACAAAACCCTACACATATTAGGTATTTAAACAACCATAATAACCTGTAAAATTAATGTAACAGGTTATTAAGTGTGAAATATGAATGGTGCAAAAAAAAAAAAAAAAAGAAAAAGAAATCTGCAATAATTTATAAGTGAACTTAAACTATTCCTCCATAAAGTACAACTTGTCCTGAATAAAACGAGGCCTCATACAACTGCATCATTGAAAAAAATAAAAAAGTTACAAACCCGTTTAAAAAGGGAAGGAGGCAAAAAAAATAAAAAAATGTTTCTGATCAAATTTAAATCTTTTAAAAGGGGGTTCGGTTTAAGGGGTTTAAAAACTACAATTTAAAAAAAAAAAGGGGAAAAGGCCCTTTGGATTTCTCCCGGATTAAATAAAATGTGTTTAACCCAAAAATTATGGCCCCAAAGGGGGTTACAAAAATTTTATTTGGGGCCTTTTGCAAAATTGGGGGCCCCCCAAACCGATTGAAAAATACATCAAGACAGTTTGCATAAAGGGAAACAAAACTTAAAAGGGAAATATGTCGGAAATGGGGGGCTCTTGGGGCCCACCGGGGAGTTGAACTATGGGGGGCCCCCCCCCTACTGAAAATGGGAAAAAATTTTACCCGGGCCCCTTTTGGAAATTTTAAAAAGCGCCCCTTTTCCCCAAATTTCAGGTGCAAAACCCGAACTGTATTTTTGTATAAAAATAGCAAGGGGAGCACATATCTGTCCCCTCCACATATCATTGACACAGGGGTAATAAACCCATCCCTATCCCCCCCCCCCCCCACAACCCTTTTCCCCCTCCCCCCCACATTAAAAATTATCCCCCTCCACCCAACAAATTTCCCCCAAAATATCCCCCCTCCCCCCACATCCAATTTCCCCCTCCCCCCACATACAATATCCCCCTCCCCCCCCACATACAATATCCCCACCACCCAACCCAAACCCCCCCACCCCCAAAAATTTCCCCCCCCCAACCAAACCCCCAAAAAAATATACCCCTCTCCCCCCCACAATACAATATCCCCCTCCATGTTTCCCTTGGGCACCCCACCTACCCCCCTTTTAAAATACCACCAAGGGAAGGGAAAATAAAATGTAAAATCCCCATCACAGGGTCAATCCCGGGGCCATGTAAAAGCTGGGGATTAATTTTCCGGGCCGATATAACCAAAAACACCACCCTATAGAAGGGGGCCCCAAAAAGGTCAGACCCCCAGCTCCCGGTATAAAACCTTCCCCCCCACTGGCCCATAAGGAGGAGGTTAAACCAACAACGAGGCAGACACCAGCTCAGGAAAACCTTTCAACAAACCCCATAAATGAACCTCATAAGGGGGCAGAAAAACCCGCCAGGTAAAACCTACAAACCCCCAAAGGGGAAATTAACGAAAAAAAACCACCCCAAAAGAAAAAAGGGAAGGGAAAACCCGCTTTAGGTCATAACCTACAACACCGCCATATAGGGGAAACCCTAAAGAGGGCAGAACCCCTCAGGTATAACCAAAAACACGCCATATAGAGACCCCATAGAGTTTAGACCACCTCCAGGTTTTTAACCAAAAACACCAACCCTAAAGAGGGCCCACAGAGGGTCCCCACAAACCGCTCAGGAAAAAACCCAAAAAAACCGCCCAAAAAGGGGACCACAAAAGGGGAGGTCAGGAAAAACCAGCCTCCCAAAAGGTTCCCCCCTTTTAAAAAAACCTACAACATCCCCCCTTATGAGACCACTAGGGGGTTAGACACCAGCTAGGGATTTAAACCCACAACACCGCCTAAGAACCCCCATAGAGGTCAACACCAGTAAGGGTTAAAATAACCTACAAAAAAATTTACCTTATAAAGGGGCAGGGCCCCCAGCTAGGTCCCATAAAATTACAGTTTAATTTAAAGGGGGGGTGATCCCAAATAGAAGGGAAAATAAAACCCCCGAAATCAGGGGCCCCGGAGACTTTCCCATCTAAGAGTTCGTTCTCTTCTTTCCCTGAAATCGTTTTTTATTTCCCTTTTTTTTTCTGCTTTGTTTTCCCCACCGCCATTTAGGACTTTTCCCCCGGGCCCCAACCCAACCCCCAAAAAAATTATACAAAATATCTTTAAAATCCCCCAAAATTTTCCCCGCATCCTTTTTTTTTCCCACCCCTCTGTACAAACTTTCCCCCGGGGGTGGGAGAGCCGGGGACAAGCCCTAAACTTAGAGGTTTTAAATATCCTAAGGGGTTTTGGGAAAGGGGGGGGGAAAAAACTAACCCCCTGGAGATAATGCTTTCAACATGGGCGCTGCCTCCAATTATATTAAAACCCGGGATTTTGCAAGACCCCCAGGTGGAAGGGAGGCCAAAAAAGGCAAGGCCCCAGTCTGTAGGTAGGTTGGGTTTTTACCCAGTTTGGATAGCTTAGGTAGTTAAGGGGGCCCCCTTTTTAAAAAACTGCAAGCAGTTAGGGGCCCCCTTTAA
The DNA here is from genome assembly GCA_025379985.1 of Phyllomedusa bahiana. NCBI lineage: Eukaryota > Metazoa > Chordata > Amphibia > Anura > Hylidae > Phyllomedusa > Phyllomedusa bahiana. The sequence goes on from JAODAL010001002.1 coordinate 85,738, forward strand.
GGGAGTATACAGGAAATTAGGGCCTTTTCCCTATGAGTAACAGGGAGGGAAAAGGCCCCCTTTTAGGTAGTTCGGAGGGGATTAGGGGTCTCCTTTAGGTACTATACAGGTAGTTGGGGCCCCCTTTAGTGGTGCAGGGAAATCCCGGACCCCCCCCTTTAGCAAATTTGTAGGTAAATCCCGGGCCCCTTTTTGTATTTTGGTAGCCAGGGGGCCCCCCTTTTTTAATCATGGGGCCCCCCCGTAGGGGTCAAAAGCGTCCCCTTTAAAGGGAGCCAGGGCCCCATTGTATTTAGGGCCCCCCTGTAGGTAAATTCCCCCTTTAGGGGCCACCCCCGGGAGGGTTTTTGGGGCCCGGGCCCCCTTTTTAGTCAGGGCCCCCCCTTTTTTTTTTTGCCGGGGCCCCCTTTTGGGTTTTGCCAGGGCCCCCCCTTGTAGTACCCCGGGCACCCCCTTGTAAATCAGGGGGCCCCCTTTAGGTAAGGCCCCAAGGGGCCCCCCCTTTTAAAAAAGGGGCCCCCCTTGTTACCCGGGCCCCCCCTTTTAGTCCCGGGGCCCCCCCTTTTAGCCATGGGCCCCCCTTTTTTAAACCAGGGGCCCCCTTTAGTCAGGCCCCCCGGAACCATTTTGTAGCCAGGGACCCCCTTGAGGGGTAGCCCCGGGACCCCTTTTAGTAGGGCCCCCCTTTTAACCAGGGGCCCCCTTTTGCCCGGGCCCCCCCTTTTAGCCCGGGCCCCCTTGTAGCCAGGGACCCCCCTTTTTCCCCCTTTTTATCCCGGGGCCCCCCTTTTTAGCCAGGGACCCCCTTGAAGGGGCCCGGGCCCCCCCCCCCTTTTTAGCCCCGGGCCCCCCCCTTGGAACCAGGGCCCCAAACCCCCCCCCTTGTAACCGGGCCCCCCCTTGTAGCCCGGGACCCCCTTTTTAGCCCGGGCCCCCCCTTGAGCCAGGGCCCCCCTTTTTAGCCAGGGACCCCCTTTTTTAGCCGGGGCCCCCTTTTTGTCCGACCCCCTTTATAGCCAGGGCCCCCTTGTACCAGGGACCCCCTTTAAGCCGGGGCCCTTGACCCGGGGACCCCCTTTTTATACCCGGGGCCCCTCTTGTAGCCGGGTTCCTCCCTTTATAGCCGGCCCCCCTCTTGTACCAGGACCCCCGTTATAGCCAGGCCCCCCCTTGTAGCCAGGGCACTTTTAGCCAGGGACCCCCCTTTATAGCCGGGGCCCCCCTTTACCAGGACCCCTTTATAGCCGGGGGCCCCCCTTTTGTGCCGGGGACCCCCTTTAAGCCGGGACCCCCTTTATACCAGGACCCCCTTGTAGGGGTCCCCCCTTGTTGCCGGATTCCCCCCTTGAGTCGGGGTCCCCCCTTGTGAGCCAGGGACCCCCTTTATAGCCAGGGGCCCCCTTGTAGCCAGGGACCCCCTTTATAGCCAGGCCCCCTTGTAGTCAGGTCCCCCCTCTGTATCAGGTCCCCCTTGTAGCCAGTGATTCCCCCTTGTAGTCAGGCCCCCCTTGTACCCAGGGACCCCCTTTAGCCAGGGCCCCCCTTGTAGTCAGGTCCCCCCTTATAGTCAGGTCCCCCCTTGTAGCCAGGGACCCCCTTGTAGACAGGTCCCCATTGTACCCAAAGGGATTCCCCCATTGTACCCAGGGACCCCCTTTATAGCCAGGGACCCCTTGTAGCCAGGGCCCCCCTTCTAGATAGTTAAAAAAAAAAAACAAAACAACAAACAGCCACTTTCCTGGCTCCCGCTCCAACTCCGGCTGCTCCGTGCTCCCGCCGGCTCCTGCTGCACTGCATAGGCGGTGCGGTGAAGTGACGTCACTGCACCGCCTACGTCAGCAGGAGGGGCCGGCGCCCGGCAGGCTGAAGGTCTAGTGCCTTCAGCCTGCCAGGGAGAGCAGCGGAGCGCAGCGCTAGTGGCGCTGTGCTCCGCTGACACCGCGCACCCGGGAGTCAGGAAAATTAGTCCCCGCTACCGGCCGGGTCTCTGGGCGCTCGGGACGCAGGTCCCGGGCGTTCAGTGACCGATGCGCGGCCGGACCCGGGGAGCGACGGCACTGCCCCCCGGGGCCCACAGCAGCTCGGGGGGGCCCACCGGGGGATTCCCCGGTCCCCGGCGGCCCAGTCCGAGCCTGCTTACAGGTATCGATACTAGGTCAGGCAAGCCTAATAGTAATGCTAGGAAGCAGAAAGCCACAAACTACTTGTTCTCCACAAAAAATATAGTTGCGTCTATGCCTCTGTTAAAGATTCTGTAACAAACGATGAAAGAAAGCGCAGGCTGCTGAACTAATTTTTCTGTTAACCCCTTAACGACCGCCTAAAGACTTTTGACGTCGGCTGGTGCATGTCGTTTGTCTGCAGCGACATCTTTTGGCGTCGCTGCAGACATCGGGGTTTGCAGCTCCGGGCGCCACAGCTGCACTGAGATCGGGTCTGTACTACACAGCCCTGATCCCAGCACAGCTCCTGCAAGCAACGGGGAGCGGATGAAACCTCCGCAACCCGGTACTTTAACCCTTTGATTGTGGCAGATCGTCGCTGCAGCGCAATCAAAGGGTTCCCCTGCTCTGTTGGGTGATCGGAACACCCGGTGACCCGATAGAGCCCGGGGAACGCCTGCACAGTCAGTCCTGGGGACCTGGAGCAGCCCCAGGGCTGTCTGTGTAAGGCCATGTTCACACGGCTTAAAATGGGCCGTATTTCGGTCCGTAATTACGCGCCGAAGTGCGCCAATTACGGGCCGAAAACGGCCCATTCAATTACGCCGGCAGCGGGGAAGCAGGGGAAAATTTGACATGTCACTTTTTTAGCGGCGTATATAGCGCCGCTAGCAGGATTCTCTAGGGGCCCGGGCCCAAGTGCCGCCCCAGCTCACTCCCCCGCTCCCGCCCCGCCCCCGTCCACACAGCGTAATTGCGGGGCGAAATTACGCCCCGTAGTTAAGCCGTGTGAACCTAGCCTTACAAACCAGTGACCAGGGCAGCCTGTGTGCTGCCCTGATAACTGTCTGTGTCAAACTGACACTGATTATAATGTATTATCATATATTCGTATGCTAATACATTACTAATTGTAAACAAAAATAAAAAAAAAATGTAAAACAATTCTCCCTTCAGAAGATTTAAAAAAAAAAAGTAAAAAAAACTTTAAAAAAATGAATAAAAAATAAATAATAAAATAAAAATATTTATTAAAAAATAATTGTGCATATATTACACACACAAAAAAATCTACACATAATAGGTATCCACATGACCATAATATCCTGTAGAATTAATCTAACAAGTTATTGAAATGTGAATGGTGTAAAAAAAAATAAAAAAAATAAAAAATATTTTACTTTTTTTATTTTTTTATTCTGCATTTATTTATAAGTGAACTTAAACTATTACCCCATAAAGTACAACTCGTCTCGAATAAAAAAAGGCATCATACAACTGCGTCATTGAAAAAATAAAAAAGTTACAACTGTTGAAACGCAAGGAGGCAAAAACTAAAAAAATGTTCTGGTCATTAAGTACTTTTCAGGCCCCGGGCTTAAGGGGTTAAAAGTACAGACACCAGGATGGAGATCTGATAGACCCACTTGTACTCAATGGGGTCTGTTGGGTGTAAATGGTGTCGGTTATGTCACAGATCTGGCGCCACCTTTATAAGGGAGGTGAAACGTAACCTCCAACACAGACATGAATTGGGCCTAAGTTGCACTTTTACTTGTGTTGTGTAGTATACAGTATTTCTATGCAGTATCTTAGCCGTCATTCCTTTGTTTTGCACTGTGATGCAAGTGTCTCTGTTTAAAAAAAAAAAACATACATAGTTGAGTCTCATTATTATGACTTTTAATGTCAGCAGTGCGTAGCACATGAAGGAATTCACCTGTCGTGCGCTGGGTTGGTGGATATATAAGGTGTGCACTAGCACAAATGGCGCCATTGGGAATAAGCAGTGTGGAAACTATAGAGCACCACTTGTCATTGATGTGAGAGGTGAATGTCAGCTACATAGGTGCGTAAGGGTAGACCGACATTCTACAGTGGAGCAGCTCAGCACCAAAATTGGCCAGGGGGATACCAGATGTGTGTCTCACAACCATTCAGTGAACCCTTCTGTGTTTGATGCTCAGGAGCAGATCGAAGTTGCTGCACCTCTGCTAACAAAACTGCATCGGCACAAAAGGTTTAATTTTTTAGCGACATTGGCTGATTGGTAAGGGGTTGCCTTCTCCAATGAGTCACATTTTCTGCTTCATGGAACAAATGGAAGTTACCGTCTCACGTGAGAAATATCAGAGGACAAAGACCATGCAACCATTGCTGGAAGAACACAAACTGGTGATAGCAGTATTATGGTCTGGGGAAGGTTTTCGTGTCTCTGAGTACACTCATTCAAGTGGGAGGCCCTCTCAGTTGCTTTGGGTATGAATCTATCCTTGCAGATCACATACACCCATACATGCCGATTGTCTTACCTGGGAGGGATGAAATCTTCCAACAAGACAATGTGACATGTCACACGACTAGAAATGTCAGACATTGGTTGGATAAGCATGACCAAGACTGCCAAGTACTGTACTATCTTGGCCCCCTAGTTCTGCAGATTTGAACCCAATTGAATATTTGTGGGACTACCTCTATCATCATGTTCACTCTATAGATCCTCCCCCATGTAACCTCTAGCCGCTGTGGGATGCAGTCAGCATGGCTTCAGACACCTGTGACAACCTACCAGTCCTGTCTGTGCCTCATGGGGTGGTAACGTTGGTTATAATAATGTGACTCTTTCTATGTTATATGATACATTCAATTACAGGAAATAGGGAACTCTTCTGCTTTTCTGCAGTGACTGCCCCAGTTATCAGCACATGTTAGTTAGGAGGTGACTGGTGATCATGATGTCTGTCATACATCTTTATAGTCCACTAAAACTGATGTGTCCTGAAAGCTTCTTCTTTTCATTAGTAATCAGATACTTCTAGGAGAGCTCTGAAGTATCAATAGTCAGCACAATGGCCACACAATCCTAGATGACGTGGAGTTCTCCAGCCTCTTCAAAGCTGCATTCGTGTATAACAATGTATTCGCAGCCCGCTGCAGCTATGGGTGTACATATAGCGCTTGTCTCTACGGCACAGGCTATTTGTCGGTTTGCGGGTTTAATGGACTTCAATGGAAAATCCGTGCAGCAGTCCCCACTGCACGTATTTTCCGCTGGATGGTTTTTTACACCGCCAGTGTTCCGAAAAACTTAGAACATGTTCATTCTTCTGCCCGGTTTAAAGGCGGAACATGAACATGTGGGTGCGAAGCGGGAGGGTTTCAATCTGCAAACTGCGGCCAAAAGCCGCCCCCTGTGTGCCAAAAAAAGACCAAATACTGGTCGGGAAATCCGACCGGTATTTGGTATTTGCCATATAAACGCACCCATAGGGGACTGAGGCTAAAGACCCCTCTGCCACATAAGAAGTTATATAAATGACACATGGTCATCATGAGGGAATATGTAACATAATTTTGTTCTACCTCTGTTAACAGCACAAAATTGTATAATGTATGTAAGTATTAAAGGGGTTTTATCATTTGAAGTGTTCGTGCTCTTCAGCTAATTCTATGAGATTGAATTTGAAATCCAGGAGCGAGTCTCTCCTGCCAGGAGGCTTGTCTCTCCTCACTGAAGAGCTGTGACATCATCATTCTGTGTGAAGTAGGGGAAGGGGAAGGTTGTCTGGAGAGGATGCAGCCTCCTGCATTGTTCTCATGTGTCTGCAGAGCCTTCATCTCCAGGCTCCACAAGCTTCTTGCTGTACTATAAACAGTTATTCACACAGCCTGAACTGATGAAGCACATGTGAGGAATGCATACTGCCCCCTCCCTCTTCCCCCTCTGTTACCAGGCAGGAGACTGTGTGACTGTGTTATATGGAGGGAACACAGGACATAAGACTGTGTTATATGAAGGGATCTATGAGTTAAACAGTCAGTAATTAGCCAGATCGTTCACCTTAGAGCTGGGAGATGAGTATACAGCCAGCAGCCCTGTCACATAGCTGGTTTCACTTTTGGTTTAACAGCTCAGAGGGGAGTAAACACAGAGCGTGCAGGCAGCCAATCACAGTGCAGGGGGCGTGTCCAGGGCGTTTCCTGACTGAGGGCGTAACAGTCTGAATGAAATGTCAGACAGCCCCTCACATTGCGGGGGTGGGGGGGCGTGTCCAGGGCGGAATCCGACCGGGGGCATTTTCTGGCTAGCCAGTCACAGAAAAGGGGGCGTGTTCCAACTAGAAGCGGCAGAAATAGAAAACAGATGCACAGAAAAGCTCATATCTACTATACTAAGTGACTTAATGCAAACCAATTACAAAAGTGCTTATTTTTACTGTCCCCATAATCAGAGACATGATCTCTGTACCGAGAAAACCCCTTTAAAGTAAATCTGTCAGCAAGCACATGTATACAATTCATAGAGGAAGTTCATGCAAAAAAGAGAAGCCAACTCTTAAAAAGATTCAAGCTTTATAAAAAGCTTGACCATTTTTCCCCAATGATTAAATGATAGCAGTGTCCCACTGTGAGACCCTCAGGCTATGTCTACACAGTATGGGTTTTTCATCGGCTTTATGGCAGATACAGCATTTAGAATTCACAGAAAATCGGACTGTACCCAGCTCTGTGTAGACCTCAATAGAAAATCTGTGCTGTAGTTTACACAGCACTGATTGTCCAATGAGCCGCCGGCCGGCAGGAGATAGAACCTGTTCAACCTATCGCCGGATTCCCATCAGATTCCCGGAGCCCTCATTGTGCAGGTTCGTGCAAAATCTCACCAGTTTTTTTTTCCCACAAAAACTGCGGTGTGATATAATTAAAATACCGTCGGATTTCTAACAGTATTTTAACTTCATTGTGTATACATATCCTTAGCCATCAGCTGTAATCAGCAAAAGTCATCAGTTGCACTGTTGCACCCCCACAGGTCAATTGAAGAATTACAATATTCCTAGTAAAATCTATAGGCTCTTCCTGTAATGCATATGTGTGTCATGTTCTCCAGAGCACAATCCCCTCCAGAACAAAAGACCCTGTTAATAAGGACCCTCTACACTATTTACTCAGACTTTCCATGGATAATACAAAAACACTGTGACAGAATTGTTGCTTTTTTCCTCATAAAAGTTAAAGACGTATGCCATAAACGTCTGATAAACGTAGGCTCCGGGACCTGTACCTTTCTACAAAACAGGTGTCCCTGACCTCTGTCCTGCCATATTCAGATGAAGAACAAATCAGAAGGTGGCTCTTCATTCACTTCTATGGGAGTTAAGGAAAGAGCTGGTGATAGACACATGAGCATAAATGACACAAAACTGAATGGAGAGCATTATACATATGCACCACCTTCACCACCACCTCTCCATTTAGCCCATCTAGGTGCAGCCGCCACCTCTCCATTTATCCCATCTAGGTGCAGCCGCCACCTCTCCAAACAAATGGAGGAAACACTTTGTGGAAATAGGTCCTGAAGAAGGGACATACATCTATTAGACATTTATGGCATATGTGGATATACTATCACTGGCTATAGGGAAATATCTACTTATTTCTCAGAATTAGAAATACTGAAAAATACATCTCAAAGTTTTCATGAACATCAACTGAAAAATGTCTAGACGACCACATCACAAATGCCTATGGCATCCAGGTGTAGTCTAGGGCCTGTCATGCTTTGACATTACACAAACAGTCCATTGAGTTAAAAAAAACGGTGTAATGCCTCATTCCCATACATGCCAACTCTCCCGTTTTTGGCCGGGGGTCCCCGCTATTTGGGAGTTAGCATTCCTCCCGCCGCCAGCAGGCGGCGGGGGCTCTTTAAATGGCCGCGGCGCCAGAGTAGCGCGAGTGCGCTACTCTGGCGCCGCCGGGCCGCTCCTTCGGGCGGGTGAAGCGGCCTTTGCGCTCGCTTCACCCGCCCGGAGTCTCACTGTGCAGGGAGGAGGCAGGAGGGATCGTTCCTCTCCTCCCTCCCCCCCCTGTATGTCCGGCGCCGGTGTGTGCGCCGCACATACAGGTCAGCGGCGCGGGGGAAGTGACGCGCGGCTGCAGGGGAGTGACGCTCGCTCTCTCACTTCCCCCTGCGCCGTGAGAGATCGGTCGGGAGCTGGCAGTGCTGAAGGATCCTGGTGAGGTAAGTGGATTTTCTTATTTTATTTTTATTAGCTATAGGGGGGGCACTGCCTGGCAACAATGGTGGCACTACCTGGCAACAGAGGGGGCACTACCTAGCAACAGAGGGGGCATCTACCTGGCAACAGAGGGGACATCTACCTGGCAATAGAGGGGACATCTACCTGGTAACAATGGGGGCTCTTCCTGGCAACAGAGGGGGCATCTAACTGGCAACAATGGGGGCTCTTCCTGGCAACAGAGGGGGCATCTACCTGGCAACAATGGGGGCTCTTCCTGGCAACAATGGGGGGTCTTCCCTGGCAACAGAGGGGGCACTACCTGGCAACAGAGGGGCACTACCTGGCAACAATGGGGACATCTACCTGGCAACAATGGGGACATCTACCTGGCAACAGAGGGGGCACTACCTGGCAACAGAGGGGACATCTACCTGGCAACAATGGGGGCACTACCTGGCAACAATGGGGGCACTACCTGGCAACAGAGGGGACATCTACCTGGCAACAGATGGGGCATCTAACTGGCAACAGAGGGGGCACTACCTGGAAACAATGGGGCACCTACCTGGCAACAATGGGGGCACTACCTGGCAACAGAGGGGGCATCTACCTGGCAACAATGGGGGCACTACCTGGCAACAGTGGGGGCCCTACCTGGCAACCGAGGGGGCACTACCTGGCACCAAGGGGGGCACTACCTGGCAACAATGGGGGCACTAGCTGGCAACAGAGGGGGCACTAGCTGGCAAACAATGGGGGGCACTAGCTGGCAACAATGGGGGCACCTACCTGGCAACAATGGGGGCATCTACCTGGCTACAGAGGGGCATATACTTGGCTACAAGGGGGCATCTACCTGCTTGTAAGGGGCACTACCTGCTTATGGGGGGTTACTACCTGGCTATAAGGGCATCTACCTGGCTTTCTTCCAAAGCCGTTATGCAGTTAGGTGGAGTGGGGTGTGTGGCTTTTTGAAGGGGGCGTGGCATACTGGAAAGATGGGCGTGTCCATGCAAATTTTTGCCGTCTCAGACCTCCTGCTTTTTCATTTTCATAAGTTGGCAACTATGCTCATTCCTCCTCACTTGCTGCTAGACTCCCTTTAGGGATTACAGTTAATAATAGAGGATGCAGGAGCAACAATTTGTGTTCAGCCAATCCTTGAGGGACACTTCTGAGAAAAACAAAGATTGTTCGAAGTGGACAATCGTTAAAGGGTTTGTCTCACTACAAGGATTGCTTTTTATGTTAAAGATCTTGTAAAAACAAGTCACTTTGCAATATGTGTCCATTAACAGTGTCCTACCTATTCCTAGATATCTCCTCTGTATGGGCTGCATCAGCTCCTCAGGTCACTATGGCCGTGTTCACACGGCTTATTTCGCCACGGATTGGAGCCGAACTGCGCGCCGGATTTGCGCTGCAGTACGGCGCCAATCCATCGCAGTAATTATGGTAACCACAGTTCTCATAGAGAACAGTGGATTCCGTCGCTCCTCCTCGCTCGGCGAATCTGCCGGACGGGGAGAAAGTCACCTGCACATTATCCAGGTGCAATACACGCGGTGGATAATGCAAGTCGGCAGGCCACGCCCCCACCCCGCCCCCGCCCCTTACTCAAGCCGGAATTGCGAGCTACAGACCTGTTCAATCTCTCATGATAGGCTGCCAGCACTGGTTAGTATAGCTACAGACCTGGCTGATTTACGATGGTGTGTGCTTGAGGAAGTGCATGCCCGAGATAGGTATCAGCAGAAGTCCAGACTGCTACAAAGGGAAGCTTTCTGGATTTATGAGCTAGAATCCCTTGTATCGAAAGGTCCCAATGACACTTTTAAACTTAGATGCTTTTTATAAGCATCTTTGTTATGTTTTAGTATTTGTAAAATAAGGAGTAGTAGTCATTTATCACACACCTGTTAGTTAAAGGGGTTGTCTCACTACAAAGAATAGCTTTCAAAATGTAGGGAACACTAAATGAAGACGTTTTCCAAATATATTGCTTTGTTTATCTTTTTTTTAAGGAGCTACAAATGATTTTATCACCTTCTGAGGCCTTTCAGGTTTCCCAAGTGACCGACCTGTGTACATCTCCTCCCCTGCTGTTTGTTCTATCTGATAGCAGGGAGTGAGGTCATCACACAAATCCTGGCTGGCAGTGAGAACTTGTGTGTTATCTGATCTTTCAGATAGAAGACAGTAATTACTCTACTGTTTACATTAGCTCAGAAGCTTCTCCGGACCTTAGAGAAGGCAATTTATTTGATCTAGAATAATAAACAGAGAGGTCTGAATAGACGGAGCTCATATGCTAATTACAGACAGCTTGACCAGGAAGTGACAGAGCAAAACAGCATTATTTCATTCATGCATCCTATGAAACTTTGAGATGAGACAACCTTTTTAATGAATGTAGTTAAAAGGAAACCCAAACTGAGTTTGCGCACGCTTGAGAAAGGAAATTGTTCCGTAACATCGCAGCTGCCGGTTGGCAGCAGAAGCTATGTGCTCTCATGCATTTTGCAACTATCAGCTCTGAGACACATCAAGAGTTGCTGTACCGAATGTTTGAAGTTTCTAACTAAAGATAAGTGCAGGCTCATATAACAAATGTTGCTATTTGTATCTAAGGCTGTGTCTACACTGCTTAAGAAAACGATCGTATCTTCGGCGCTTTGCGTTTTTTTAAAGCGCCGAAGATACGATGGTTACTGCAGCCCCATAGACGGCAATAGGAAAGATGAGCTGCAGTCTACAAGCTCGTCTTTCCTCTGCTCGTCTTTCGGCAACGGCGTATTATACAACACAATTGTATGGGCGACTTCAGGAAAACGAGAAGCGACCGCGGTTTTTGTACAAAGCATGACAAAAACCGCGGTCCTGCATCAGAGAAAAAAACGGCCGCTTTTGGGCCATTTTTTGTCCGATGCAGTGTTTACACAGCCTAAGTGTTGTTTGGTCTGAAAAAGTGGACTTTTGGAAAATTATGGAAAATGAATATAAAGAATTTTATTGCATATTATAACAGTTGTGACTGGCCTTTGTGATTTAACTCCTTAACGACCGCCCGCCGACTTTAGACGTCGGCTGGTGCGGGTCGTTCGTACTACACAGCCCTGATCCCAGAGCATCTCCTGTGAGCACCGGGTTGCAGAGGAAACCTCCGCAACCCGGTGCTTTAACCCTTCGATTGCGGCGGATCGTTACCGCAGCGCAATCAAAGGGTTTCCCTGCTCTGTCGGGTGATCGGAACGCCTGTGACCCGACAGAGCCCGGGGAACGGCTGCACAGTCAGCCCTGGGGACCTAGAGTGGCCCCAGAACTGTCTGTGTAACAAGCCAGTGACCAGGATGCACTGTGTGCTGTTCTGATCACTGCCTGTGTCAAACTGACACAGATTATAATGTATTAGCATATATGAATATGCTAATACACTACTAAGTGTAAAGAAAAAACATGTAAAACAGTTCTCCCTTCATGGGATTTTTTTTAAAAAAGTAAAAAAACAAAAAAGTGTAAAAAAAAATAAAATAAATAAATAATATATTAAAAATAAATATTTAATAAAAAATAATTGTGCATACATTACAAACAAAAAAAAGCCCTACCCATATTAGCTATCCACATGACCGTAATAACCTGTAGAATTAATCTAACAAGTTATTACGTGTGAAATGTGAACTGTGTAAAAAAAAAATGTAAAAAAACCCCCAAAATTTAAAAAAAAATCAAAAAAAAATTTCTGCAATTATTTATAAGTGAACTTAAACTATTCCCCCATAAAGTACAACTTGTCTCGAATAAAACGAGGTCTCATCCAACTGCGTCATTGAAAAAATAAAAAAGTTACAACTGTTGAAACGCAAGGAGGCAAAAACTAAAACAATGTTTTGGTTATTAAAGGGGTTGTCTCGCTACAAAGAATAGCTTTCAAATTGTAGGGAACACAAAATAAAGACATTTTCCAAATATATTACTTTGTTCCTCTGTTTTCCCTTAGGAGATACAAGTGAATTTATGACCTCCCTGGTTATTTCAGTTCCCTCAGTTACAGACCTATAAACAATTCTCCCCCTGCTGTTTGTTCAATGAGATAACAGTGAGTGAAGTCATCACACATGTCACAGCAGTGTCCATGCTGCTGAGCAGTAAAAAGCTTGATTTATGTAAAATAAACAGAACTGTAATTAGGGCTTTTGTTTTGGGGGTCAGATAAAGCCTTCTGAGAGCAGTTTGAAAAGCTGCTTAGCTAATCTGATCTAATTAGCAACTGAAAGCATGGAGCACTGAGCTGTATGCAAAAGAGTCAGTCTGAACCAGGAAGTGACAGAGTATTTCATTCATGCATTCTGTGAAACTCTGTCGGGAGACAACTCCTTTAACTACTTTTCAGGCGTTCCTGTTAAGGGGTTAAAGTTGCCAGTAAGCACGCCCCTGAATTGAAAATGAAACCAAGAATTCAGGACTGAGGTGAGATGAATCAATGTAGTGAGAAAACCCCATTAATAACTACAGTTCACATCATCTTCTGATACATTTAGTCTTATTTCTTTACATTATGCAAAAGACTATATTATCCTGATTTATAAAATCTTTGTGTGCTTGATGAGGACGGAGCTAGATGTGGAGCAGGAAAGCTATGTTTAATGATGAGATGTAGAACTGGCTGCACTGCACATGCCCTCTTCAAGAACAGGTCAGGGACAGCAGACCATAGAATAAGGACACCCTTCCGCCACCATCACATGAACTCTCTTAGACCTGTTGTGCGCACTTCCTTTAACACTGCTGTGTACAACCAGAATATGATCTCATTCGGAGCTGCTCTGTGCACATTTCGGGGAACGCACACAGTTAACTGGGTTTCCTCTCCAAAAAGTGACTTAGCCAGAGATCTTGCGTCACATCCTTAGCAGGCAGCGGACCATAGCACGGTGTAATGTTCTTACAGTAAATATACCACTCGGCACTGCAATCAAAGCAAGCAACTGCGGCTGATATTTCCTGAGTACATTAACACAATATTATCACACAGAAAGGGCCACTTGTGGAGCTCTTACCCTCCAATGCAGATATGGCAGCTGCAATGAGCAGAAGAACAGAGATGAATTTTCATAGTCAGTGGAAGAGTACCGACTTCTGCAATAAACAGGATAAAGCCAGATCAATTGCTATTGTGGATGACGAGAGTGCTCATTTTATATACACTACTGATATCACACATAGAAGCACATTTTGTCCCTACAGTTGATCAAAATTTACCTTTTCCAACTCTACTATGTAACTGCAGCCAGCAAAATGGTCAAAATTTAGTCTGAAAAGAAGCACAATAAATTGTATTCTAGAGAAAAATGTAAACTGTGTGATCTGAATTCCTTAAAGGGTTTGTCTCACTACAAGGATTGCTGCTTTTTATGTTAAAGATCTTACAAAAACAAGTCACTTTGCAATATAAATCCATTAACAGTGTCCTACCTATTCCTAGATATCCCCTCTTGTATGGGCTACATCAGCTCCTCAGGTCGCTATAGCTTCAGAACTGTTTAATCTATCCTCATAGGCTGCCAGCACTGGTTGCTATAGTTACAGACCTGACTTCTACTGCAGCCTAGCAGAAACCAGTAAACACTAAAGACAAAATACTGGCTGGGAAATCCGACTTGTATGTGATCTTTGCCGTGTAACGCACCCTAAGGCCTCGTTCAAATGGCTTATTTTGCCGCGGATTGGCGCCGTACTGCGCGCCGGATTTGCGCTGCAGTACGGTGCCAATCCGACGGAGTCATTACGGTAATCCACTGCTTTCATAGAGAACAGTGGATTCCGTCGCTCCTCCCCGCTCGGCGAATCCGCCGCGGGGGGAGAAAGTCACCTGCACATTATTTACGGCGCGTATGCGACGTAGATAACGCAATCTCTATGGGGCCGGGGAGCGGCGCCCCCGCCGCGCTCTGGCCCCGCCCCCGTCCCGCCCCTTATTCACGACGGATTTGTGAGCGCACAAATCCGTCGGGAATAAGCCATGTGAACACGGCCTAACAGTGAAACCATCCTGTACTGTAGGCTGCACAGAACATTTTTTTCTGCCCGTTCTTGCTGCTGGTCGTTTTTTGTAACATGTTGCAAAAAACGACAGAGCAGGACAGAAATTTACTTTTGAAGTCTATGTAAACTGCTGGACTTTTTTTGGCGGTTTTTGGTGTGGTTTTTGGACGGTTCTGCTGAAAAACTGCCCAGATGTTTAAACAAGGTATATGGATTTTGCATACATTAAAAACTGCCCAAAACAGTCCAAAAAACTGAAAACCAACCAAAAATCTCATCGGAAACACAGCTGATTTGGACAAAAATCTGATGTTCAAAGCAGTTTTTAGGTTTTGGTTTACAACGGCACAGGTTTTCGGATTTGAAAGCTGTCTGTAAACTGACTGTCAGCCTTTTACATTGACTTTAACAGAAAATCCGCGCAGCAGTTCACACTGCACTGATTTTCCGAAAAATTTAGAGCATGTTCATTGAACATGTGAGTGCGAAAGGGGACGGTGTGAATCCGCAAACTGTGGACAAAAGCCGTCCCCCTGTGTGCCAAAATAAGACCAAATACCAGTCAAACTGCTGCACAGATTTTCTATTAAAGAGAACCTGTCACATAGTTTATGCCCCCCTTGCTGAGGACAGAACAAGCTAGTGACAGACCTGCTGTTTCCAGCACTGCGTCCCTTATTCTGTAAGATGCTGGAGTTTTAGAGTATTTAATGCTCAAATCTGCAGGTTTCAGCCAGAAAAAAGTAATGAAAAGAGTCAGTTTTTATGCCCTGCCCAACTGAGGCTAGCCCCGCCTACCACAACTGCTTAACCTATTACTTTGAATAGGTAGAAACATGTGAATAACTGTCAGTGGCCGGTGCTAGCCTTTGGTGGGCGGGGATAACACCTGCTCATGAATAAGATTTGAGCATTAAATACTCTAAAACTACAGAATAAGGGACACAGTGCTGGGAACAGCATGTCTGACACTGGCTTGTGCTGTCGTCAGCAAGGGGGGCATAATCTATGTGACAGGTTCCCTTTAACCCCTTAACCCCTTAAGGACCCGGCGTTTTTTTTGGGTGACACGTTCGTTTTTCCCTCCTCGCCTTCTGAAAGCCATAACTTCTTTATTTTTCCACCTATATAGACACATGAGGGCTTTTATTTTGCGGGACAAGATGTACTTTCTAATGGTGTTATTCACTATACTATAGAATATACTGGGAAACCGCAAAAAAATTCTAAGTGGGGCAAATTGTGAAAAAAAATGTATTTTCGCCATGTTTGCGGGGGTTTTGCTTTTACGGCATTCAATCTTCGGTAAATATAATGTGTTATCTGTATTCTTCAGGTTGTTACACATCCGGCAATACCAAACAATGTAGGTTTCCGTATGTTTTGGTACCGTAAAAAAATTCCAAACATTTTCTATGTTTGAAATTTGCGCCACGGCGCCATATTGTGCGACCAATAACTTTTTTGTACTAACACCTACGGACGTCAGTGAGGGGCATTTTTTGCGGGCTGAAGTGTACTTTTTATCGCTAGCAGTTTGGAATGCATGCGACTTTTTTGATCATTTTTATTCCATTTTTGAGTGACGCAAAATGACCAAAAAACGCAATTTTGGCGTTTGGAATTTTTTTTCTTCCACGGTGTTCAGCGTACGGGATAAATGATGTTATATTTTTATAGATCGGACTTAGTTCGGATACCAAATATGTGTAACTTTTTTTTTATTATTTTATTGTTTTCATTTGTAAAACGGGGAAAGGGGGGGTGAATTGAACTTGTAATATTTTTTTTTGGACCTTAAAACCTTATTTATTTATTTTTTTTACTTTAACATTGAGTCCCCCTAGGGCGCTTCACCACTAGGGGGCGCAATCCTTAATACAGCCTAATGCATTGCATAGACAATGCATTAGGCTGTACCAAGATGGCGGTTTCCCCGATTCCTGCCTGGGGCCGGAAGTGGAGCAAATGGGAACATGGCAGCGATGAGAGCCTTTTTATGCTAACACAGGTGAGGAGAAGCTGCAATTACCTTCCATAAGAGTAAACTGGATACGTGGAACAACTTAGTGAAGACAATTTGGCTCTAAGAGTCACAGATAAAAATTCACACAAAAAAATCACAGGCTAAAATCATTAATTCCTTTCAATGGCTAACTGAAAAGATGAGGACAGCGTAACTATAGCAGGTACAGTGGTAGCAGGTGCCACGGGGCCCCCCTTGACACCGGTATTAGAAATGACAAATGGTAACTGGCAGGAGCCTCCTATCACTTTTTTCACGCGGGCCCAAGAACATGTCGTATATGTGGGGGCAGCAAGAACATCCCAACGGGGAACATGGAGGTTCAGCTGGCAGGGCCGTAGTTATAGGGGGTGCAGTGGTAGTGTTTCTGCCTACTGGCAATCAAGCACACAGAGGCAGCAGTGTGTTCACTACAGAGAGTAAGATCGAAATGGCGTTCAACAGGAAATACAATGACATACACATAAGACGGTCATGTGATTTTAGCAGCCAATGAGATCCCTACACCCACAGTGATGAGGTTTTCGACCCCCGTCTGTGCTCTGCACTGATTGGCTGGCTGGCAAAACTGAATGAAGCAGCTGAAGATGTCGCCGAACGCATGTCCCGAACCCAAATTTTACAGAACTTGCAGCAAAAAATTTGGTTCCGCACAGGTTGGGAAAAAAACGTAAAATGGGCTGAAGTGTACAGTTTATTGGTACCTCTTTGGGATAGATGAGACTTTTTAATCACATTTTATTCAATTTTTTTGGGGGTATGAAATGACCAAAATGCCACAATTTAGGCGTTTGGGCACTCTGATTGGTTGCTATGGGCAACAAAGAAAGTCGTAGACCTAGATAGTTTTCATACATGAAGCCCTTAGTTTAAAAAAGTGTAAAAAATGAGCACCAGAGAATATCCTTCGTTCAATTAAAAACAAATAAAAGAATAATACACTTAACGCATTTCACACCGTATACCTCGGTACATGACTTCTGAGGAAGTGTCGGTATACGATGTGAAACGTCTTAAGTGTAAGTGTATTATTTAAACATAAAATCTTTTTTGTATTAAACACCACCACAGTGCCTCAAACCGCGGTATTCTTCAGCGACGAGTGCTGGGTTAATCTTCTTTCTTCTGACTGCTTCAAGCATGATGCATTGTATTTTCAAACATTCTTCCCTTCTGGCTAGAATATATACATATATAAAATACGGACCCATATAGCAACACACAGCTCAACTCTATGGATGACAGAACCTTGCATGATTTTACCAATAATACTGCAGCTTTACTTGCAAATTTGTGGGTCCCAGGGACGTAGCTATAGGGGATGCAGAGGTAGTAGCTCTTACCCGGCATTGCAGCCTGAGGGGGCCCAAAAGCTCTCCTGTCACATAAGGAGATACCAGCATTGTAAATGGCACACGGTAGCTATAGGGCCCATTTCACTTTTTGCACTTTTGCACTGAGCTTCAAGTTACACCTCTGGTGGGTCCATTGGTCACTGCTGGGTGATATAATCTGCGTGCAGCACGCAGGATGTGTGCACACGACTTCATGTGAAGTTGTCCACCAAACCATCAATTCCCAACAGTGATATATGGGTAGTAGGGTGGCTCAGTGGTTAGCATTGTTCTCTTGCAGTGCTAGGGTCCTGAGTTCAAATTCCATCAAGGACAATCTCTGCATGTGGTTTGTATGGTCTCCCCATGTTTATGTGGATTTCCTCTGAGTACTCAAGTTTTCCCATACAATGAGGCCCAGTGGGTACAAGAACCAATGTAAATGATGATAATCTCTGTACAGAGCTGTGTTTATATAAAATTATGAATTGTCTCCTCACTATATGAGGCAGTAAGGGGGACATGTATGAAAGCTGCCTTGGTCTAAGACTTCCCTTGTTGCCCACCACATCCAATCAGAGCTCCCCTTCATTTCATATAGTGCACTGAAAAAAATGAAACAGGAGCTCTAATTGGTTGCTATGGGCAATAAAGAAACTCTTAGGGTATGTTCACACGGCGTAAATTCGGCGCGTATTTCACTGTGTATTTGCGCTCTAATACTGCCGAGATGCGCGCCGAAATGACAGTAATCCATAGTTCTCATAGAGCATCACAGACAATCCAGTCACCCCCTCCCACCTGATCTCCAGGCTTACATAGATCAAAACAAACTCTGGCCTGGACCTGAAAATGTGGGAGCAGTCACCCACCCAACTCTATGACTGCTCCTGGGAGATAAGTGACATGTCAATTATTTGCGGCGAAGTGAATGTCAATGGGACCGACGGGCTGCCGTCCCCCCGCGCCACGGGAGTACGTGCATATTAGCGCAAGCTCCCGTATTGTACGCGCCGCAGTACATTGTGTGAACATACCCTTAGACCTAAACAGTTTTCCTACATGTCCCCCTCAATGTCATGAACCATAACTTGTGTGAAAAAGAGAACGAGGACCACCATAGTCAACCTTTTACTAGCTGCTTCCTGACAAAAAAATTATAGCATTAAACTGCACAGTAAATATAGATAAGATGCTTTTGAGTGTGAATCAGGGCATCTTGCAATCTTCTGAAAGTGTTCATATACCTGAATAGTCTACAGCATAGTACACAGTCAAATAATAGTGCATAAAACATAAAAGTGTACACTATGGGAAAGGAGAAGCAGTCAAAGCAATCTGAACCCACAAATGACTACATTTAGAAGTGTACTGCGAGGAATCCTGAACACTGATGTTCGGCCTTTGTAAGATTTGAGGAATGTAAGACGATAAGATGGGTAGAGCAGGGTGACAGGTGGTGCAGACATATAGGCGAGCAGGACTTGAATTATATATACTGGATATTACATATGTAAAATATTTCATGTATTTTAACAATGTACAATGTCTGTGGACTCGCAATATTGCAGGTTCTGTTATAGAGTATTTAATGCTTGTAAAATATTTATGGATGAGATGCAAAGTCATCTAATAAAAAGTGCACAGTCCATCCAAATGATGCATACAAAAAGGGTACATTTGCCCATAACAGCCGAAATCAGCTCTAATTTCATCATCTTTAATTTCCTAACCTATACTTGAAAAAGGCCCATGCCAAATTTTATGTCTGACCCTAATATCATCATTGTAGAACCTGACAATGGGTTATCGAGTCTTATAACAGTGACATATCGTAGCCCTTTATCCATTTACTTCCCCCATGTTGGGATGTTTCTGCCACGGTTGGTATCTCTCTATGTTGCCATGTACTTTACATTTAGGCTATGTTCACACGATTTATTTGCGGGGCGCGATTACGCCGTATGGACGGCGGAGGGAGCGGGGGCCGGCACTTCGCCGGCCCATAGACTTGCATTACCAGCGGCGCGTATACGCTGCTAGTAATGACATGTCACTTATCTCCCCCGCGGCGTATTCGCCGAGCAGGGAGAGGAGACGTAATCCATGGTTCTCTATGAGAACTGTGGATTACTGTAATGACTGGGACGAATTCCAGCCGTAATTCGCGCACTACGGCGCGTAATTACGAATGAAATACGTCCCATTTTAGGCCGTGTGAACATAGCCTTATGACTTATTGTAGTTTTGTATACTTCACAGGTTTATGTGCGCGCCACTGTGTATGTTTTAGTGCCTTTATTATATAATGTTATATATATGCTCTAAATAAATTATCGAAACTTTTCATTTGAATCCGGCACCAAGTTGTTTGTCTTAAAGCTGTGACATTTATTGATTCTTCATTAAAAAGTTTTGTCCACAAAATTCAAAACATAAAATCCATTGTTGGCAGACATGTTTCAAGAGAAAACCTCTCTTACTCATTGCCGTTCATACATTCAGGCGTGATATCTCAGGTGAGCAGTATTTTTTTTGTTTGTGAATGTTCTAAGTAAATTGTTCCTCTTTATTTCCTTTGTTGGTGTAGGCATTATTTAGGTGTTCATCAAAAAAAGTGTGTAGTACGGGCCTTATCTCAATAAAATAACACTACCTATGCATAACTAAATTTCACTTTTGCCTTCCTTACAAACGAAACTAGTTTGCCAATGACAATCTAGATTTCAAGGTGACGGACACTTTGGTTTTTCAGCTAGACCAAATTAACCGATCCCTTAAATACACCAGGTTGCTTAAAGAGATATTACCATTAAAATTTCTCTCTTCCCATCTGTGAGCTCTGATAGCACAGCAGTGAGAGGATTGCTTGTTGATCCTTTCTGGCCGGCTGTGGCCTAAGAAGTGTAGATATTATCAACAATAACCTGATAAGTGCTCTAATATAAACCTATCCATCACTGTGAAGAGAACAATTGAGAAATTATGTTATTACCTACTATTTGTAATGAGACTATATAGAGATAAGTAGCAGCTGATGTAAAGTGAGGCGTCTGTCCTACCGTACAAACATTTTCACTCACAGTTAGAGAAGGACACTATTGTATATGTAATTTTAAATTGCACAGGACTGCCGAAACAAAAACAAAATTTCCATAAAATTATAAAAATAAGTTGTCCAGGAATACTGGTTTTAACAAAAATACTCCTTTCTGATGGCAGTATCCCTTTAAGGAGAAACACTTTCACGTCCAGTGTCGTTAATTGACAAGCGGCGGGTGCTGGCTGTTAATTGACTGACACTTAATGGTAACAGCGCAGAACGAACTAGCTGCATTCCGCAGTGTTTATCCCCTTAGACACCGCTGCTATCATGGCTGCAGCATCTAAATGAATGAGAAAAGGTGCTGCGCCCCGTGACGAGATTGTGGCGCCGTGATCGGTTTACATGGCAGCGGGAAGCCTTGTGAAGGCTTCCGTCTCAGCCTTGTTTTTCGTTTCAAATATGTTAGCAATGATATGCTATGCGCCTACATTAGGCTATGTGTCTAGATTAGGTGCATCAATTATACTATGCAAGGTATACCACACGTTAGATCTTTGACAGGTTCATTCATTCAGTTGCACTATACATTCATTTAATGCGCCTTAAAACTGGTATGGAGGCGCCTCTTTTCTGTCATGTAGCCCTAAAAGTTCAAATCATCCCCCCTTTTGCAATTTTACAAATAAAAATAAATAATAAAAAGTTACACATAATTGGTATTGTTGTGTCTGCAAAAAATCTGATCTATTAAGATATAACATACTTTATCCCGTAGGCTGAACACCATAGAAGAAAAAAAAATTCCAAGCACCAAAATTGTGGATTGTGAAACAATGTTTTGAAAAAACATTTTGAAAAAATGAGCATAGATGCACACTGTTGTGGCAGCAATATTAATACACATTACAATACCAGCAGCACACTATGAACTAAAAAAACTATCAAAAAACACATTAGAATTCATGAAAAAAGCACTCTTGCTTCTAAGAAAACATGAACATTTTTTGAGGTTCTTAGTTCACATTTTTTATTAAAACTGCTTAAGCCCACCTCCGAAACTTCAATGGGACCTCAAATGCAGGTGGGTCCTACACTATGTTGCACTAACGTTATCTTTCTTTGGGGCCTGTCCAGACCTCCATTCTTCAGGATGTGAAAGCACCAGCTACTAAATACACTGCACTGATTTAAAAGCCTGGGAGGATGGGAGGATGGGTGGAGTGCAAAAAACCAACATGGAGGCCCGCCACTCCTCCATATATACAATTTAAGGAACAATATTTGGTTTTGCACATGCAAAAAAACATTTTGAAAAAAATAGTGTGCTGCTGGTATTGTAATGTGTATTAATATTGCTGCCATAACAGTGGGCACCTATGCTCATTTTTTTCAAAATGTTTTTTTGGATGTGCAAAACCAAATATTGTTCCTTAAATTGTATATATGGGGGAGTGGCTGCCTCCATGTTGTTTTTTTGCACTCCACCCATGCTCACAGGCTTTTAAACCTCTCACCTACATATGACAGTGTAATACCTCACAAATAAGTCACCAAAACATACACCTACACATGGAGCAAATCTACCAGACGAATGATTGTTACTAAAAACACTCCTACAAAACCAAGACCCAAAACTATTACTACTTAAGGTTCAAATAATTCTGCCAGACGCTGACCGAACGCAACCCCCACATGTGACCATCAGTTGTACACAGGCTCTGAAGACATATACCACCGCCATATAGTGATCATATAGTGGTAGATACTAGTTGTATGTAAATGCTCAGCAGAAATATAAGTGATTACACTGCAGTTATATTTAGTAACTCACCGGAGACGTCTTTTCTGATCAGCGTCGTTCACTTTCCCTTTTCTTCTCCATCCGGTTCACACCTTCATGCTGATTTCTCCCAGTCAATACTCGTCCCTGCAGATTTGGTCACAAATATCTTAGCATCCTTACATTTCCAGCAGCTCCTTACTTATAGGTATATATCAGTTAGGAAGGTGTATAGGTGCCCTCAATTAGGCAGGTATATAAATATGTGCCATTGTTTTTGGATTTAGTTTTTGCTGGAGCGTTCGGAGACAGTGCTGCCCCGAGGTAGCAGAGTGGTGAGGGCTGAAACGTTGCTGCTGTAGGGACAATAAAGTCACGTGCTGCTTACTTTGGATTTTTGAGGTGGCAGAGTGGAGCGCATCCGGCACTTGGCTCTGCTACTCTTCTTGACAGCAGGCGCCAGCTCTCGGTGATCACGTGGGCATCACAATTACGTCACATGATCGCGCCGCCTGCTCTGAGCACAGCGGCCGGAGCGCAGAGCATCAGAGGAGCATGGACCGAGGTAAGTAAGTGATTTTTTATTTTACCTGCCCTGCCTGCCTGTATAGCCCACCAGCCTATCGATATACCCCTGCCTGCCTATATACCCCAGCCTGCCTATATAGTCCCCCCTGAAACCTGCCTATATACTCCAGCCTGCCTATATAGTCCCCACTTAAGCCTTCCTATATACCCCAGCCTGCCTATATACCCCAGCCTGCCTATATAGTCCCCCTGAAGCCTGCCTATATACCCCAGCCTGCCTATATAGTCCTCCCTGAAGCCTGCCTATATACCCCAGCCTGCCTATATAGACCCCCTGAAGCCTGCCTATATAGGCCTCCCGGAAGCCTGCCTATATACCCCAGCCTGCCTATATAGTCCCCCCTGAAGCCCGCCTATATAGCCCCCCAGCCTGCCTATATTATCTACACTGCCTCCCTATATATCCCCATAAGCCTACCTATATAGCCCCCTGCCTGCCTAAATATCCCCCTAAGCCTACCTATATAGCCCCCTGCCTGCCTATATATCCCCCTAAGCCTACCTATATAGCCCCCCTGCCTGCCTATATAGCCCTCATGTCTGCCTATATACCGCAGCCTGCCTATATAGTCCCCCATTAAACCTGACTATATATTCCAGCCTGCCTATATAGTCCCCCCTTAAGCCTTCCTATATACCCCAGCCTGCATATATAGTCCCCCTGAAGCCTGCCTATATACCCCAGCCTGCCTATATAGTCCTCCCTGAAGCCTGCCTATATACCCCAGCCTGCCTAAATAGTCCCCCCTGAAGCCTGCCTGTATAGTCCCCCCTGAAGCCTGCCTATATACCCCAGCCTGCCTATATAGTCCCCCTGAAGCCGCCTATATAGCCCCCAGCCTGCCTATATAATCTACACTGCCTGCCTATATATCCCCCTAAGCCTACCTATATAGCCCCCCTGCCTGCCTAAATATCCCCCTAAACCTACCTATATAGCCCCCTGCCTGCCTATATATCCCCCTAAGCCTAACTATATAGCCCCCCTGCCTGCCTATATAGCCCTCCTGCCTGCCTAGAGACCCCCTAAGCCTGCCTATATAGCCCTATAGCCCCCCTAACCCATGTCTATCTGTATGGCTCCCTATAGCTACCTAAACCCTGCCTGTCTACCTATTTAGCCCCCTATAGCTACCTAAACTCTACATGCCTACCTATATGACCCCTATAGCCTACCTAAAGCCTGCCTGTCTATTTGGGTCCCCCTATAGCCTATTTACCTACCTGTCTACCTATGTGGGCCCCACCTATAGCCTAGCTACCTGGGGCCCACCTACAGCCTACCTGTGGTCCACCTACTGCATACCTACCTACCTGGGGCCTAAATACTGCCTACCTAATTGAGACCTGCCTGACTACTGCCTACCTACCTAGGATCTACCTACCTGGGGCCTATGTACTACCTACCTCAAGTCTACTAACCTACCTACCTAGGGCCTACCAACCTATTTAATGGGGGTCTACCTGCTTATATGATTCGGTGGGGTACAGGCCATAGCTGTAACACAATCTCCAGAGGGTGAATCCTCTGTTCCTCCTCTCTAGGAGACTGGGCCTCTAAGCTATGGCCTGTACCTGCCCTCCCACCCTTAGGAAGTTTGTCCAAGGTCGGGGGCAGGGAGTGAGGTGCTGAAAAAGTGAGGATTCTAAAATATTTGTGTTCAAATCTGCGGGGGCGAGTGGTGGCCAGGAGAAGTCATCATGTTGGTCTGGACTGGATGCAGAACAAAAGGGAAAGTCAACGACTTGGTAGAGAAACTTCCCCTGTGAGTCACAAGATGTAACTGCTCTGTAATCACTTACATGTCTGCAGAGTCTGTGTACACTGGTGTCTACCACTATATGGTCACTGTATGGAGGTTACATACAGTCTGTAGGGCACCTGTGTACACTAGTATATACCACTATATGTGTAACGGACTGGTAGTGCATCCGCTGGACCACCGCAGGTGATGGTGGAAGCCCACACCAGGGAGCGGAATCTAAGTAGGTCCCGGTATTCACCAGAGCCCGCCGCAAAGCGGGATGGACTTGCTGCGGCGGGAATCTACCAGGTCGCTTCCACTGGCGGGACTTGCCTGAGGTGGCGGCCAAGGGTAAGCGTGGTACAGATTCGATAGGCAGACTTGTAGTCGGGGACAAGCAGAGGTCAGAACAGGCGGCTCTGGTTCGTAAACGTGGGCAGGCAAAGGGTCTGGGCTGGCGGCAAGATTCGTGGTCGGTAAACGTAGGCTGGCGGTTCGGTACACGGTAGACAAGACTAGACTAGATTTCTGGAATGCTTTCTCCAAAGGAATAAACACCAAGGATCCGGCAAGGCTGCCAGGAAGAGGCCGGACTTAAATAGGAACAGTGCCCGGCAATGACCAATTACCGGCGCACTGTCCCTTTAAATTTCACACTGCCTCGGGGAACCGAGACGGACGGGACAGGAGCATGGCCGGGTAAGTGGCTGGTGGCAGGGGCAGAGGAGTGAGCGGACCCCGGACCCGAGGTGCGAGATGGGGCGCCGCTCGGAGCGGGGGGAAGGATGCGCCCGCGACCCGGGACGAGGCTCGCAGGGGCATCCGTAACAGTACCCCCCCCCCCCTCTTTGGCTCTCTCCTCTTCCTGGAGTGGAGGAATTTCTGGATGATGCTGCGGTCCAGAATATTCTCCTCCGGCTCCCACGACCTTTCTTCGGGACCAAATCCTTTCCAGTCCACCAGAAAGAACCGTTTCCCTCTAGTCCTTCTCATACCTAGGATTTCTTTGACTGTGAAGACATTAGAGGCATCCGCCACAGACGAAGGAGGGACTGTCTTCCGCGAGAAGCGATTCAGGACCAGAGGCTTCAGTAGTGAGACATGGAATGAGTTGGGAATTCGCATGGTAGGAGGGAGCCGGAGCTTGTAGGAGACCGGGTTAATGCGACTAAGAACCTCGAAGGGTCCCAGGAAGCGGGGTCCCAGTTTGTAGGAAGGCATCTTAAGGCGGACATATTTGGCTGACAGCCACACCTTGTCACCCGGAGAGAAGACAGGAGGAATGCTTCTTCTTTTATCGGCTTGAATCTTCGTGCGCTCAGAAGCACGGAGCAGAGACTGGCGGGTCTGGGACCAGATGGTCTTCATGTCCTGGACCAATGCATCCACCGCCAGAACCTCGGATGGGGATGCCAGAGGGAGAGGTGGGCGGGGATACAGCAGACTCTGAATCTAGGGAGTTACAAGAGAACTCCGCCCATGCCAGCAAGTTGGACCAGTCATCTTGGCATGCAGAGACAAAGTAGCGTAGATAACACCCCAAAACCTGGTTGACCCTCTCCACCTTGCCATTCGTCTGAGGCTGGTAAGTAGAAGAGAAGTCGAGCTTCACCTGGAGTTGAGAACACAGAGCCCGCCAAAACCTAGAAACAAACTGGACCCCTCGATCCGAAACAATTTGCTGAGGGAGCCCATGCAGATGAAAGACATGATGAAAGAATAGCTCTGCCAAGCGGGGGGCAGACGGCAGGCCAGGCAGCGGGACAAAATGCGCCATCTTGGAAAACCGATCTGTGATCACCCAGACAATGGTGTTGCCAGCCGAAGGAGGGAGATCGGTTACAAAGTCCATCGCTATATGGGTCCATGGTTGAGTAGGGATGGGTAGTGGACGTAGTAGGCCTGCCGGCTTGTGACGAGGCATCTTTTTTGCTGGCACGGGAGTTACAAGACTCAACGAAGTCCTTGACATCCTTAACGAGCTCTGGCCACCAATAGAACCGGGATATCAAGAGGAATGTTTTTCGGGCGCCGGGATGACCGGCCACCAAAAAGCAATGTCCCCATTTCAAGATACGTCTGGGGGAATTATGTGCTCCAGAGTAGTCTCTTCACCCACCACGTCGGAGGCACGGGAGAGAGCGTCGGCCCTCACGTTCTTTTCTGCGGGCCGGAAGTGGATCTGGAAGTCGAACCAGGAGAAGAAGAGCGACCACCTAGCCTGGCGTGGGTTAAGTCGCTGAGCCGTCTGGAGGTATTGGAGGTTTTTGTGGTCCAAATAGATGCGGATGGGATGGCGAGCACCCTCCAGAAGATAACGCCATTCCTCCAAAGCCAGCTTGATAGCTAGTAGCTCCCGGTTGCCAATCGTATAGTTCCTCTCGGCCGGGGAGAATGTCATGGAAAAGTAGCCACACGTTACAGTCTTGCCTGTGGGCCCTTTTTGTGTGAGAACTGCTCCGACCCCCACGGACGAGGCATCCACTTCCAACGTAAAGGGTTTCGCGGGGTCCGGCAGCGATGGGATAGATGCTGTGGCAAAGGCAGACTTGAGCTTAGAGAATGCCTCCTCAGCTTCGGAGGGCCAGCTACGCGGAATAGCGTGTTTCTTCGTAAGTGCCACTATAGGGGCCACTAGCGTAGAA
The DNA here is from genome assembly GCA_025379985.1 of Phyllomedusa bahiana. Classification (NCBI taxonomy): domain Eukaryota; kingdom Metazoa; phylum Chordata; class Amphibia; order Anura; family Hylidae; genus Phyllomedusa; species Phyllomedusa bahiana. The sequence goes on from JAODAL010001002.1 coordinate 113,135, forward strand.
AAGTGGGGAAAAAACTGGTGATAGTAGTTGCAGAACCCCAGGGAGCGCTGTATGGCTCACAGGCTGACTGGGCGTGGCCACTGTAACACGGCCGACAGTTTCGCTGGATCCATCCGTAGGCCTTGGTCGAAGATGATGTATCTCAGAAACGGAAGGCTGGTTTGGTGGAAGAGGCACTTCCCCAGCTTGGCATACAGATGGTTCTCTCTGAGACGCTTCAACACCTGATGAACATGGCTTCGATGGGTCTCGAGGTCAGGAGAGTACACCAAGATATCATCTAGGTAAACCACTATGCAGGTGTAGAGGAGATCTCTGAAGATGTCATTCACGAGCTCCTGGAAGACGGCAGGCGCATTACACAGTCCGAAGGGCATCACCAGGTACTCAAAGTGCCCGTCCCTGGTGTTGAAGGCCGTCTTCCATTCATCGCCCTTGCGGATTCGGACCAAATTGTAGGCCCCTCTCAGATCCAGCTTGGAGAAGATCCTTGCGCCCCGCAGACGGTCAAAGAGCTCTGTGATCAACGGCAGAGGGTACCGGTTTTTCACCGTGATCTTGTTCAGACCCCGGTAGTCTATGCAGGGCCGTAAGGAACCGTCCTTCTTTTTTACGAAAAAGAACCCCGCACCCGCGGGAGAAGAGGACTTTCGAATGAACCCCTTCTGGAGATTCTCCTGGATGTACTCCGACATGGCTTGTGTCTCTGGAACAGATAAGGGGTAGACTCTGCCCCGAGGAGGACTGGTGCCAGGCAGTAAGTCAATCGGGCAGTCGTAAGGACGATGCGGAGGAAGACTCTCGGCTTGTTTCTCAGAGAACACATCAGCATACTCCAGATACTCGGGTGGCAGACCACGCAGCGGCTCACGAAGGGTCAAGCGGGAGCAGGAAAGCACTGGGCGAGGCGCCACCAAACAACGCCCCCAACAGTTGGGACCCCAACGGGTTACCTCTCCAGACGTCCAGTCCAGCGTAGGAGAGTGGAGCCGCTGCCATGGAAGTCCGAGGAGGACCGCCACGAGGAGCGAGGCAACACATAGACGGAGATCTTTTCCTTATGCAGCACCCCCACGGGGAGGGACAGTGGCTTGGTGACAAACTGGATGGTGTCGCTAAGCAGCTCCCCGCTGATAGACGAGATAACGAGCGGTTTCTCCTAGCGGACCACCGGAAGCCGATACTGTTTCACTAGAGACTGATGGATAAAGTTCCCGGCTGAGCCTGAATCCAGAAACGCCAGGACTTGGAACGAGAACCCAGCTTCAGACACGACCTGTACTGGCATCAGCAGGCGTGGAGAGGAGGAGTTTGCACCTAGGAATGCCTCTCCCACAGAACCTAGGTGCGGTAGTTTCCCGCATAGTTGGGACGCTTGGGACAACTCCTCTGGAAATGCTCTGGGCTGCCACAGTAGAGGCACAAGTTCCTTTGCCGACGCTGGGCCAACTCTTGCTCAGTGAGACGAGCCCGATCAATCTGCATGGGCTCCTCGGTGGGTGTTGGCGATTGTGGCACAGGAGGCCTCTGGAACACCGGTGCCAGGTGAGGAAACAGGCAAGGTTGGGCCAGCTGACGCTCTTGCCGAAGTTCCTCTTCCTGTTCAATGAAGCGCACATCAATGCGGGTGGCCAACCAGATCAAGTCACTGAGGGAAGATGGGATGTCTCTAACGGCCAAGACTTCCTTAACTCGGCTTGAGAGCCCTTTCTTGAAGGTGGCACACAGAGCGGCCTCATTCCATGACAGTTCTGAGGCTAAGGTGTGAAATTGCACCGCGTAGTCTCCCACGGACAAATCCCCCTGACGTAGGTTTAGGAGGGCTGTCTCGGCGGAGGAGGCACGAGGTGGTTCCTCGAACACATTGCGGAACTCACTGAGGAATGACTGTAGGTCTTCCGTCACCGGATCATGCCTGTCCCACAGAGGTGTAGCCCATGCCAGGGCCTTCCTGGAGAGTAGTCTGACCACGAAAGCCACTTTCGCACGTTCGGACAGGAACTGGTCGGCCATCAGCTCCACATGTAAAGAACATTGGGTGATGAACCCCCTGCAAAGTTTCGGGTCTCTGTCGAACTTGAATGGGAGCGACAGCCGAAGCTTGGGGCCCCCCAGAGCCAAAGAAACTGCTGAGGCAGGAAACACCACGGGAGATGGCGAAGGTTGTTGCTGCTGGGTGGTGACGAGCTGCTGCAACATGGTAGATAGCTGGGTCAGTTGCTGCACCTGTTGACCGAGTTGCTGTGACTGGCGGGCAACAACGGTCATCATATCCACCAGGCTGGGTAACGGCACCTTGGCGGGATCCATGGCCAGATCCTACTGTAACGGTCTGGTAGTGGATCCACTGGACCACCGCAGGTGATGGTGAAAGCCCACACCAGGGAGCAGAATCTAAGTAGGTCCCGGTATTCACCAGAGCCAGCCGCAAAGCGGGATGGACTTGCTGCGGCGGGAATCTACCAGGTCGCTTCCACTGGCGGGACTTGCTTGTGGTGGCGGCCAAGGGTAAAGAGGTACAGATTCGATAGGCAGGCTCGTAGTTGGGGACAGGCAGAGGTCAGGACAGGCGGCTCTGGTTCGTAAACGTGGGCAGGCAAAGGGTCTGGGCTGGCGGCAAGATTCGTGGTCGGTAAATGTAGGCTAGTGGTTCGGTACACAGTAGACAAGACTAGACTAGGCTTCTGGAATGCTTTCTCCAAAGGCATGGCTGCCAGGAAGAGGCCGGACTTAAATAGGAACAGTGCCCGGCAATGACCAATTACCGGCGCACTGTCCCTTTAAATTTCACACTGCCTCGGGGAACCGAGACGGACGGGACAGGAGCATGGCCGGGTAAGTGGCTGGTGGCAGGGGCAGAGGAGTGAGCGGACCCCGGACCCGAGGTGCGTGACGGGGCGCCGCTCAGAGTGGGGGCAGGATGTGCCCGCGACCCAGGACGAGGGTCGCAGGGGCATCCATGACAATATGGCAGTAATATTGATCTTTATTCAGTCTTTATTCAGTAATAGTATAGGGGTATTAGTCACTATGTGGTGGTAATTTGTGGTCTTGTTCTGGCAACATAATCCGGTCCATATGTAGCAGCGCTATTGGTAATGTTATTAGGGGTATAATGGGATTTGTTTGGTAGCAGTATGATGGGGATATCTATGGTGAGGTGCTCACTCCTTGTATTATCTATTAACTGCATGACTTAAGAGGTCCCGGTAAATGTTCGTGGTCAGGGAAGCGGGGGGCAGGGTGGGAGGGTGAAAGGCGTCCAAAAGTTTGCTTTGGGGCCCAGGCTTCCCTAGTTACGCCCCTGCCTACAGCCTACCTAAATGGGGCCCTAACCACCTACAACCTTCCTATCTGGGGCCCTAACTACCTACAGCCAACCTAGCTACCTATAGCCTACCTAACAGGGACAAACCAACACCTACCTACAGCCTACTTAACTGGGGTGCACATACAGCTGAAGAGGCTGTCGGCACTCCGGACCCATGGCAGCAGCCTGGAGCTGCCGAGGTTTGGGGCACAGTTTGGGGCCCTGGATTAAACTGCCTAGCGACGCCTCTGGTGAACATACCATTACGGTTTTGTGTGCTTAATGGACAGCATATAAAGCAGCAGACAAGTTGTGCATAAAGGCTCCTAACATATAAAATGGAAATTGCAGTTCAGTAAAAACTAGCTCCTCATGTCAGAAAACAAAAAAGCTAAGATACGATATAATAATATTTGTGTTAATATTATTAATAATTTTATAAAACAAATAAAATGTTTATATAATAATTAGAACTAATCAGTACCTTACATCACAGAATACAGTGTTGTGTGTATTGTAAGGCAGGGAGCACATTAGGTCACAAAAGTTGAGGACTAAACACACATTTGCAATAAATTCAGAGATAACTTCCTTTATGTTTTAAATCACTGCTGGAAAAGCAAAGTGGATTTTACATGTAATTAATCATTGTTTGACAAAACTGTATTTTCTTTTCCCATTTAGTTCACCTTGGAGACTCGCTCATCACACTGGGGCAGCTTATTATGAATTTCTATCCATTATGTGGTAATAGATGTATTGTGTTAGTAGACAGGAAGGACTGAGGAAATACACCGGGATAGCAGTCCTTTTTATTTTCTTCAGTAAAACCGATTGAAAAGGAACTTGTCACCAGAATGGAGTTTTTGTAATATGCTGTACAGCTTTATTGCTCTCATTCAAATCAATGGGAAGTAGGAGTATGTTAAACAACTTTATATACTGTACATGTTAAATCTACATCCTCATATGTCCAGTGATCCAGAATGGATCAAAAAACGCTGCGTGCAGCACGGCCATGCCAAATTGTTCATGGGTCCAGCACTGTACCCCCATTTCTAGCTGCCACAAAATACTCACAGAAGGATCGGCTCTCCTGAATCCCATTCAAGAATCTCCAGAGGGAGCACAGCTAGGAGCAGACACCAAACTCCAAATTTGCAAGGGAAACCGTAGATAAATGCCAGCTTCACTCTCAGATGCGATAAAAAGTGAATTCTCCTTTATTTCTCCAAATCTTAAAAATTCGTAACTGGGACAAATATCATATACGCAACATTTCACATAAAGCTAACGTCCTGGCTTCCTTAAATGTAGCATACAAAGCACAGCTTATCATTTCTACCTGGCACACCGGATGCAACACATTTAGCTTTTTGCAACCAACATTCCCATTGAATGTGGCATCAGATCAGCAGACATGTGTGAACCTGTTTTAGTAAGCATATTGACTCTTATCTCTGTGAGACCTTGCAGCAATTCAGCAGAGCTGAAAAGTTTTACGTCAAGCAAAGTAATCAAACTCGAGCAGCACACTCCAGTATTGTGGTGGCAATGGACACCAGACCTGCATGGGCCATCTCTTTACCATCCAATAGTAGCAATGTATATGCAGAAACTATCCAGATGGTGATAAATCTAAAATTATTTTATGTTTTCTTTATTCATTTTTGTCACAATGAAGCTTAACAAAGCCATATTATAGCACATAGCAACGTTTCCCTCTTCAGGGTAAAGGGATTTTGCTATCATAGACACTGAAGTTGTGTTGCTCATTGATTAAAATACAAGAGCCAGTGCAGGTAATGACATCCAAGAAAAACTACCACTGTCTGCATCGACTCTTCTATAGTAGCTGCTGAGCGGTAGAACATTAGACCGTATCAGGGCAAACTTCACTGTTGAAACAAGTATTGCTCAATAAGACGTAAAATCATTTTAGGCTTATCACCACCTGGAGTAATGACTGTTTCTACATATACATTGAGAAGATTTACTTAGCACACTCTCCCTACGAGACATAGGCTTACATAAAAGGACTCACTTGTTGTTCTTCTGGCCTTTATTATAAATTTTGGGGATTATTTACTGAGTAGTCTGTAACATCAGCTTTGAAATAAATAGATAACAACTCAAACCACGTCCTTGGTTTCTCTTCTTGAAGGCTCCTTAAGAATTTAGTCATCAGAACAGCTGATCTATCGGCAGAAAGTATGGAACTGATGATCTACAGGTTGTCCACTGATCAACAGGAAGAAAGGCAAGAATATATATATATATATATATATACAGGTTAGTGGGATAGAAGTCGAGGTGTTATAGAAAAGGTCTTAAGAGACAATAAAGATTAAGGCTGGAGCTGTCAGGACAGTAAGTGGGTGAGTGGGAATTTGCTGATAGGAATATATCAGGTTACCCACGGGAGTATCGTGCTTTGAACCTATTGACCTTTGATGGACTTGCTAGACAGGGTTGATCAATATCAAATGTAGGTTTTTCTTGTAAATGGCTTTCACTACACAGCAGTATATGTATGACATGAATGAGAGCATTTGTTCCACAGACTCGCACTTGCACAAATGTAGAAACATTAGCAATGACACCAGAATCCAAGTAAGTGTGCATAATCATATTTATGGTAGCGTTAGCTACATCAAGGAAGGTTTTGCTTTTTTCCCCATATGGGATATTCTCTTGCTTTTGATAAGAAAAATTTAGACCATTAATAGGATTGTGTAAATGTTCCATTGGCTTGACACAGAACTCAGACTCAAGGCTTGACTGTCAGGTGACTCCAGCGATGCATCAAGACTTGCGGGGTGATACAGCTTTACCATAGAACTATTTTACTCTGTCTTCCATAAAGTCCTATGAAAACAATGGCATTTATGCTAAAGGCCTTAAAAGGGTGTTCCAGTGTCAGACATGTATGGCATTTCAATAGGAGATGCGGGTCCCAGGGTTGGGATTCATACTTGTCAGACATTCATGGAATATCCTATTGACATGCCATAAATGTCTGAGATTAGAACACCTCTTTGTGTGTGTCTTTGCAGGAAAGTCAGGAAAGTTGAGAGTATAACTTTTCCTTAAGTTGATTTCAGGTTTGTTCTTACTATTGTGCACATTTTTTACTTATTTAATTCTCCGAACCTTTCAAATTCCATGGAATATCTCTATTTTTATGTATAAACCATTGAATTGCAGGTGTCACAAAAATGATGGTTTAATCGTACACAATAAAAAGGGACATCGGCATCTTATATACTAGGATAATAAAAAAGAAAAACATATAACAATCTGGAACCAAGTATTTGAATATATGAACATATATACTGTTGAGCCCATTTCGACTCATAGCCACTATGTGATTATTTTCAGATAGGTTTTCAATTAATTGGCTAACTACAGAGAGTTTGGCTTCCATTCCTGTTCTATTGTGTTAATCCAACTCATTAGATTGCCGGTCTCATTGTCGGTGTTCCTCTCTTCCATTTACCTTTGTCTTTATCTAATACATTTGAAAATACTGTATAATATATATATATATATATATATATATATATATATATATATATATATATATATATATAACAGTAATATATACAGAAAGTCTCAGACGTTTAATCCTACGTGAAACATTAAGTCATATAATAATAGCATGGGTAGTCATAGACAAGGAAAACAACTCTTGGGATATCAAATGGACAGCCATAAATTTATGAGAACAATAAGTACAGTGAGGCTATATGGGGTCATTCAACTTACAAATTTGCAAAAAGAGATTTTTTTCTGTTGTTAGAAAACCAAACTTTTTTTAGCATAATAAAACCTGCATTTCTTTACAATGGTGCCAAATATAAAAAAGTAAAAAATTCTTGGAGGATATTGACCAGAGCTGATGGAGACAGCCAATTTGTAGAAGAGCCGTGGGTTAAATCAGCATAATTTATTATAAAACAAAGGGATGAATTGGTATCCGTACTTTTAGTGTTGTAGGTAATTGTCACGAGTGGTCCCGCAGCCCCTCGCCCGGGCTGCGGGCGCACTCGTGCTGCCACCCGTCGGGTTCCGGCGGCCCCTGCCGGTCCCGCGGGTCGGGTCCCGGCTTCCCCCTTACCTCTCCGCGCTCCCGCGTCCTCCCGTCCTCCTGGCCGGCCGGTGTGCGCATGCCCGCGCCTTAGGCGCGCGCGCGCCGGCTCTCGGGGATTTAAAGGGCCAGTACGCCCATTATTGGTTAAGGCTAGCAGGTGACCCTATTTAACCTCCTTCCTTCCGGGTCACCTTTGCCGGATCTTTAGTGCCGTACTGCCTTTAGAGAAAGCTTCTTCTGCCTCATTGCCTGACTTCCGTGTACCGAACCTTTTTCGCTCCTGTGTCTTGACCACGAACCGTTGCCGCCTGCCTTGACCTCTTGCCTGTCCCCGACTTCGCCTACGTCTCACGATTCTGTACTACGCACTGCCTTGGCTGCCACCGCAAGCAAGTCACGCCAGTGGGGCGACCTGGTAGTTCTCCGCCGCAGCAAGTCCATCCCGCTTTGCGGCGGGCTCTGGTGAAAACCGGGTTCTACTTAGATTCCGCCCCCTGGTACGGCTTACACCATCGCTTGCGGTGGTCCAGCGGATCCACTACCAGCATTCGTTACAGTAATGACATGAACCTCAGTGCAATATAATGAAGCATGGTCGGTCAGTACCGAGTAAACTACTTGGCACTATTCCCTAGTGGGGCTTTCACATATGTTACTGTGTATGTTATTGAACGAACAAGATCAGATTTCTCCTTGGTGAAGAGGGCCACACAGAGGAAGCAGAAAAAGGAAGGAGCTATATTATTTATCAATGTTAGTGTGTGCCTGAGATCATTAGTAAAAGCAGACTCCTGATGGGAGGGAGCGGGATGGAAGCCTTAGGGATTTTTCCATTCATTGATTTCTCTTCCTCTCAGACTTCATTATAAAGTAGGAGAATATAGAGACAGTGCTGAAACAAGGTATGGTACAAGAGCACGATGACTACAATGTTCAAATTAGTGTATCAGGCAAATAACATGTAGAAAAATTCCCTAATAAACTTTTATTATTGAAATCTTTGTGATTGGGACTGTACCAATTACAGAGCAGAACATCACAGTAACCCAACTAGTACACCACAGGGCTATTACATAGATGACATATAGGCAACTATTTATAGCACTCCATATTTCAGTAATAGTGTAGGAAACATGCTTCCCGAGTTTGCTGAAGTACCGTAGTACTGAAGAGAAATATTTTCTAGTATAGCCCACGGTGATCAATTAAATTATACTCTTAAATGGATTTATAATGCTTCTAAGAATAGACATAGGTCTATTCCCTAAACTGAAAAGGTTAGTATGAGAGAACCAGTGTGGCCTCCAAGTAACATCTCTGTCCTCATAAACCCCTGCTGATATTGGGTTTAAACTAATTTTTATTACAATGTCTTATAAAACTTCAAATATTTGACCCACAATAAAAGGTAAACATTCATGTTAAGCCCTTAAACCGAACATCTGAAAAGTAGTTAATAACCAGCACATTTTTTAAGTTTTTGCCTCCTTGCGTTACTGATGTGGTAGTGGATCCTCTGGACCACCGCAAGTGATGGTGTAAGAGGCGCCAGGAAGCGGAATCTAAGTAGGTGTCGGTTTTCCCCAGAGCCCGCCGCAAAGCGGGATGGACTTGCTGAGGCGGGAGTCTACCAGGTCGCTACCCCTGACGTGACTTGCTTGCAGTGGCGGCCAAGGGTGAGCATGATACAGAATAGTGAGACGTAGGCGTAGTCGGTGACAGACGGCAAGGTCGGGGCAGGCGGCAAAGGTTCAGAGTCGATAAACGTAGGCAGAGGTCAGAATACACGGCAAGACGATAGATACACAAGAACGCTTTCTCTAGGGCATGGAGGCAACAAAGATCCAGCAGGGAAGTGACGTGGATCCCAAAACTATATAGAGACAGCTCCCGGCAATTAACCAATTACCGGCGCACTGTCCCTTTAAATTTACATGAACGAGCGTGCGCGCGCTAGGGGGCGCGCACGCGCATTGCGGCCGGCAGGGGACGAGAGCCGAGCAGGAGCGAGGTCAGGTGAGTGGATGGGACGGATGCGACCACGGCCAGCAGTGCGGCCCGCGGCACCACCCGTCCCCGCCGGAGACCCACCGAGAGGGACACGGGTGCGCCCGCGGTCCATGGACCGGATCGCGGCGCGACCCGTTACAAACATTTGTAACTTTTTTCTTTCATTTTTTATTTGTTTCAATGACACAACTGTATTGTTTTTGTTTTTTTAATCATTTTTTTTACACCATTCACATTTTACACTTAATAATTTGTTATGTTAATTCTACAGGTTATTACAGTCGTGTGGATACCTAATATATTTAGGTTTTTTTTTGTGTGTGTACAATGTATACGCAATTATATTTTATTACATATTTATTTTTATTTTATTATCTGTTGAATTTATTTTTTTCTACACTTTTTATGTTTTCTACTTTTTTATTTTTTAAAATCCCATGAAGGGATAACTGCATTAATTTTTTTTTTTTTTTTTTACACTTAATAATGTTTTAGAATATTTATACATGCTAATACATTATAATCTGTGTCAGTTAGACACAAGCAGTGATCAGGGCAGCACACAGTCTGCCTTGACTGCAGGCTTGTTACACAGACAGCTCTGGGGGTACTCTAGGTCCCCAGGGCTGGCTGTTTAGACATTCCCTGGGCTCTGTTGGGTCACCGGGAGTCCCGATCACCCGATGGAGCAGGGGAACTCCTTTCGATTAGGCTGCGGTCACGGACTGCAGCAATCAAAGGGTTAAGCACCTATACCTCCGTTCCCCGATGCTTGCAGAGACTGCTTTAGGAACAGCGCTGTTAAGTACAGCTCTGTTCCTAGTGCAGCTGCAGTGCTAGGAGCTGCAAAACCCCTATTCTGTAGCGACGCCAAAAGACATCGCTGCAGAAGAACGACCTGAAATGCCCGCCATCAAGAGTTGGTTCGGGTAGTCATTAAGGGGTTAAATAGTGGCTGTCTATGTGCCAGTCATGCAGAATTGGACCCTATCACTATAGGGTAGATTATCTACCTTACCCTTAGAACACTTGGATGTGTGATTTTGTTATAACTGTTCTGCGTTTGCTGTTTGTAATAGTGGTGATGAATTAGAGGAGCAGACTAAGTTTAATGGGTTTTTCCATTTCACATTTTGATGGCATATTGATAGGATGTACCATAAATGTGTTATAGCTAGGGCTCCCACCTCTGGGACCTGTACCTATCTCAAGAATGGGCCCACAAATGTTCCCATTGGGAACGCAAAGGCAGTCAGATCTCTCTCATTCATTTCTATGGGAGTTTCAAGTACAGCCAAGCATGCCTGGGAGAGTGCCGACTACCTCCGACCATTGATATGCCATAAATATGTGTAATAGGAAAACCTCTTTAAAGTGCCATCTGACCCTGCAATCCAGCTTTGCATAGTGAATTACCTTTGTGTAACCTGCAATCCTAAAGCTGTTGATCAGTGTTGGTTTGACCAACAGCAATTTCTCCTGACTACCCCATACACATGCACATTTGAATTGACCAAAGGTGTATGTATTCTCAATGGCAAGAGTAGAGGAAGATGCTGCCAGACTCCTCTGGTAGCAACTTATCTCCACAGAGAACAAAAGGATCTTAACATTCCAGATCCTTCTATTTCCCTGACATTATTTGTTGGAAAGCCTCCATACACATTTAACAATCATGTAGTCCTACTGGAATTAGCGAGTTCAGCTGACTAATGTCTAATGTGTGAGGCGGCCTTCCAACGATTAATGTTGGGGAGCTCGAAGGATCCGGTATGTTGAATTTAATGCCTGATCCTTTAATTTTCTATAGCGATAAGTTAGGGTCACAGGAGCCCAGCAGCAGCTTTCTCTACAACCTTGCGGAATGATGTTCTGGGTCAATGTCTTAGATGCCTTTGGTCAGGATCTTTGATTCTGCCTAGTAAATCGGCCACACCTTAAAGGGGTTTAGCCATGAAGTAAAATTGACGTGGAAAGCTTGCAATTGAAATAACAAACATTTTCACCATTCATTATTATTAAAAATGTTGCATCGTTTTTGTTTTAGCTGCTCCTTTAGTGATCCATTGTTTACAGCTCGTCTCCAGGGGATATGACCAGGGCAGAGAGCTTCTCAGTCCTGGTCACACATGCTCAGACATCACTTCTTCTCTCAGTGATCAAACCCCAGGTGCAGTCATTCTACTCCCGTCCTCTGTTCTCCTTAGTAATTAGTCAAACAGTGCAAATAAATAAAAAAGAAACCTCAATGAGGTCTGTGCATTGATAAAGAGAAAAAAAAACACTGGTTTGGTTCCTGCAGGGATTTGAACCTAGGACCCTTGTGCCTGGAGGCGAAAAACTTTACCTCTCAGCTATTCATAATGCTTTATACTTTGACTAGGAAGAGGAAAGGCCTGGTGATGTCATCCTGCTGGGTCACATGATATGCAATTCAAACAAATCACACATGCCCCCCTTCTGAGCACACAGAGCTGAAGAGCTGGATACAGGAGGAATGAAATGAGATTGTGGTAAAACCCCTTTACGTCATGTATACCTTTGTAATGCACTGCTCTATTCTTTAAGAGACTTACATTTTAATGTGTTTCTCACAGCATCTAGAATTCTCTGCAGGTTTATTCTACCTCTAGTGTCCTCCTCTTACTCTTCCTGTGCTATGTTCACCCAATTCACATCTTAACACACATCATTTGCATGTGAATACAGATTCCTCTGTGTATTAATGGAAACATTCTCCCTTCAGCAGGTGATCTCACCCAAGGCCACCTACATAGACACAGGTTACTGTTTTTCAAAGCACTTTTTTTTCATGTATTAACATTTTTATACTCAACCGATCAATTTTCTGCATGATGAATTACATTGTTATCCTTTGTCAATAATGGCTTTGTACACTTACAGAAAGAAATAATTAGATTTTTCCAAGATGACGTCCTATTCCTCAAGTTATATCCATTCTATGGTAGCTGGGAGAAATCTATTACAGTTAACAAAATGTTTTTTCAGCTTTTAGAGGGAAATCATTTTTAATTTAGAAAAAAAGCGGAATTCCTCTTTAACACATTTTGTAATCAATTTATTTTAAGAAAGACAACTGAATAATCAATTTACTCAATTTCTGTGTTTACCGAGAAGTAAAAATGGAATCATAAGGGATATGAGGGTCTTAACATTGCTTAGAAACTGGACATAGACTTATTATGTTGTAAGACCCCAGGCCTCTAAAAAAAAACACTAATGAGCAGTTCATGAACCTCCCAATGATGGTAGGAGACCGCTGCTCATGAGATGTGTAGTGAAACATTGGCCTGAGGGTGTAAAAGTGCGGTATGGATGACGGAGGAAGAGATTACATAATGGTAATGCCTATAATAATACCGCTACCTCAACCCTTAAGGGAACTTTGTTTCACTGCACAATTCATCACCAGCCCATTTCTATGAAATGCAAATTTCACTTACCAAGGTTGAGTTTACAGTGTTTAACAGTCAACAAGTGTTGTCAACACAATATGGTAAATATATAGAAAGAAGTTTCTTATTTTAAACATTTAACTGCATTTGGGAAAGTGGGGTTACATTTTGCAAAATTTGCAAAAAGTCCAAATAGAATGTACCCAAAGTAGGGTGATACAAACTGTCGACAGACTCAAGGAAAATCTGTGGAAATGCCCCCAATAATTAATGCAAGGTTCATGTACATGGGTGTTCTGTGAGAAGCTTCCATTACAGATTCTGTCAAACATGATAGAAAAAATAGCGCAGCATGATGCTCCATTTTTTCCATTAAGATGACTGACACCATGACGGAAACCTGAGAACCACATTATAGTCAATATTGTCCATTGGACATGTTGGTGTCCATCATGTAACAGATTTGAAACAACTATTATTTTTGGTTTTCTGTTCCTAGAACAGCACCAAAAAACGGAAAGAACAGCACAGATGTAAATCGAGCCTACTGCCAAGTCCCTAATGTTCACTGATATTTTCATGCTTATTTGATTGGAGAATGGGTTAAAATACAATGAAGAAGATTTAGTAAAGTGCCACTAAGCAAGGCTGGGCCGCACAGGACCTCACTATAACAGATTTTTTTTTTTAGAGTTTGTGAAGTAGAGAAGCTATTTATACTTATTGAACATAATTTTTTTTATATAGTGCCATTATATTTCATGGTGTTGTACAGAAATTGTCATTATCATATCAGTCTCTGAGCCCATTGAGGTTTTTCAGGGTGTGAGGGATACAGGAATACCTGGAGAAAACCCATGCAAACACACAGAAAAGATACAAGCTCCTTGCAACTTTAACCCCAGTGCTGTAAGGCAACAGTGCCAACCACTGAGCCACCATGCTGCCCTACTGATAATAAATCGATTGCACTATACAATGTGAAAATGGTTACCTTAACATTTCACATTGTTTAGTACAATCAATTTATAATCACTGCTATCTTACAGCGCTATGATTCTAGGTTCAAATACCACCAAGAACACCATGTGCAAGGAGTTTCTAAGTTCCCTATTTTCTGATAAAGTTTTAAAATCAGACACAAGTTGGTCAGCATTAGGAAAACAAATTTTTATGTCACAAACTTCTACAGTCTGAGGCAGTGCATGAAGATGGGCAAATCCTGGATGAGGTCATACACAACAATTTTCTATCAACCACTTTTTCTCAATGTTTCTTTTTCCCCTCAATATGTATTAATAGAGACTAAATCTAGGACCACCGTATATTTTCTTAATTGAAACCTGGGCTACAAACTTCACTTAGGTTTTCAGATTTTATGCTCAGCAAGTCAGGAACACCAACAATCTGGCAGGGAAGACAGGGAGAGGTGGAAATGGGAGGTGATGGGGGGGGGGGGGTCAAAGGTGCAGTGGCCCTTTAAATTTTAAAGAGCCAGCACACGCATCTTAAGGGATGGGTACACTTGCACCGTCAAAACAAGCAGGAGTGGAGAGCAGTACAGGACCAGGGAGTGGTGAGTGCCGAATGGAGCAGCAGCGGATGACACGAGTATATCTGTATTCTGAAGTGGAGACTGCAGCGCTTCATGAATGTGCCCTCGCCCCACTTTAACTCTCCTCGTTTTCCGAGTCTGTTAAAGATGAAACCTACAGATAAGGTCCGCAGCATAAATATTCTCCTGAGGTTTTCAGAACCTTTCATCTGGCCTGAAGCCCTTCCAGTCACCAAAATAGTATATTTTACCTCTGAGATGTTTTCAGCCAGAATTTCCTTGATCTCATAGATGTCACTAGAATCCGCTTCTGTAGGAGACATCACAGGCTTTTGAGAAAAACAATTGAGGACTAGAAGCTTTAGGAGAGGGACATGAAAGGAATTTGGGATCTGCATAGATCGAGGCAAAAAGAGCTTGTAGCAGACTAGATTATTTGCCGAAGGACCGGAAAAGGCGTGGCCCAAGTTTGAGGCTGTGGATCTTCAGGAGAACATACTTGGCAGACAGCCACACCATATCTCCTAGATGGAACAAAGGAGGAGGTCTCCGCTTCTCTTCTGCCTGAGTCCTAGTCCAGGAAGCTGCTTAGAGGAGAGATTGCCGGGTATCTTGCCAGATCTGGGATATTTCTTAGACTTGAGAATCCACCGCTGGAACATCGGAGATGGTCGGCAATGGAAGGGGAGGCTAGGGGTGTTGCCCATAGACATTGAAAAACAGGGAAGTAGAATTGGAAACAAGGTGGTTGTATACAAATGTAGGAAAAATGGAAGTAAATCAGCCCAATTATCTTGACAGGAAGAGACAAAACAAGGACAGAAATTCCCAAGGACTTGGTTCACTCTTTCCAACTTGACCTTTAGACAGAAACAGAGCGTATGCCAAAGTTTGGCGACAAATTGTACCCCATACCCTGAAGAGGGAGACTATGTAAACGAAATATGTGCTGAAAGAAGAGGAAGGTGAGTTGGGGTGCTGAGGGCAGACCTGGGAGCTGTACAAAATGAAACATCTTGGAAAAGCAGTCAGTGACTATACATAGCAATATGGGTTCAGGGCTTTCCAGGTATAGGTAGAGGCTGCTAAAGTCTGGAGGGTTTCTGATGTAGAGAAAGCAAGGTCAAAATCTTTAACATCTTGAGACAGAGTGGGCCACCATTAGTGTCAAGAAATCAGTAACAGAGATTTTCAAATTCCAGGGTAGCCAGTAAGCTTGGAAGAGTAGCCCCATTGAAGAAGTTGTTTCCTCAAGGCTGGGCATCTGAAAGTTTTTCCTGGAGGTATCCGTTGGAGGTTGATGGGAGCAGTGGAACTGTACAGGATGAGAAGCCCCTTCCAGCAAATAATGCCATTCCTCTATGGACAATTTAATGGCCACTAGTTCGTGGCTCCCAACAGTGTATTTCCTTTCCGCTGGGGAGAAGGTTTTTGAGAAGAAACTGCAGGTGCTGGTTTTGCCTTAAAGACTCTTCTGCATAAGTACAGCCCCAGCTACCACAGATGAAGCATCCACCTCTAGGAAAAAAAGATTTTTCTGGATCCAGCCAAGTCAAAACAGGTGCCGTTTCAAAAGTGGTCTTCAGACAAGCAAAGGCATCTTCAGCTTCGGGTCGCCAGAGTTTAGGACTACTTCTTTTTTGGTTAGAGGCACTATGGATGCCACCAGGGTGGAAAAGTGGATAATAAATTGTCGGAAGTAATTAGCAAAAGCCAGAAAGTGTTGGATAGCCCAAATTCCAACGGGTCGAGGCCACTGAAGAATGGCTGACAGTTTTGTAAGATCTATCTGCAGACCTTTATCAGAGACAATGCCCAAGCACGGGCAGACTGGTCTATTAAAATAAGCACTTATCGAGTTTAGCATAGAGGTGGTTGGTTTGTAGGTGTCTTAGAATCAGCCAAACATGATCACGATGAGACTTTAGATCTGGAGAGAAAATCAACATGTCGTCGAGGTAGACCACTACACAAGCATATAAGAGGTCCCAGAAGATCTCATTAAGTCTTGGTAGATTTTTGAGGCATTACAGAGTCCAAATGGCAGACAACAGCACAGAGAACCATGCTTCTTTTTGACAGAGAAGAAAGCAGCACCGGCAGGAGAGGATGACTTGCAAATGAAGCCTTACTGTAGGTTTTTCTTGATGTAGGCTGACATGACTTGCGTTTTGGGCACAAACAGAGGGTAAATTCTTCTGTGAGGAGGCAATGTGCCAGGCAGAAGATCAGTAGGTCAGTCATAGGACTGATGTGGCAGACAGGTCTCTGCTTGCTTCTCTCAGAAGACATCTGCCAATTCTTAGTATGGGACAGGAAGTCCTGAAAGTGGAGTTGGGAGCATCAGTGGAGAAGCAGGTTGCACCAGACAGGGTGGTATGAGTCACCGGCAGTGGCACTGCTGCCCCAGCGGTTGACCTCTCCTGTTTTCCAGTTTTGTACTGGGGCATAAAGTTGCAACCATGGAAGGCCCAGGAGAACTGCTGAAGTGGAGCTTGGGAGAACGTGGGACCTAATTTTGTCCTTTTGTGATGCCCCAACCTGTAGTCAGCAGTTTGGTACAGAACTGAACAGAGCCCTTCAGGACCTCTCTGTTGATGGAAAAAATTATTAGAGACTTGTCTAGTCGAGTGACTGGTAGACAGTATGTGGAAACCAGAGATGAGTGAATTAAGTTTTTCAGAGACTTGAAAACTGAGACAGGATGAAGAGTTGAGTGACCGGCATGGTCAAGTGTGGAAAGGATGCATCTTCCCCTAGGATCACCTCTCCCTCTCTGAACTAAGCATTTTCTGAGGAAAAGTTCCTTGCTGCCCCAATATATGTGGAGGTTCAGACTTCACGTGCCTTTTTCCTCTGTTAGACAAAGTTTCTCCACTTACAAAGGCTCATCGCAAGAATACGTCTGTGTCAGCTGTTGAGGTCTTCAGAAGACTTGTGCAAGGCAAGAAAGTCTGGGATGACTCTTTCCTGGCGAAGCTCTAATTGTCTCTCAGCAAAATGGATATCAATTTTGGAGGCCAGAATGATGAGGTCGTCCACAGTAGTAGAAAGATCTCGACCAATCAGCTCGTCCTTGATTTACCCGGAGAGACCTTCCCAGAAGGCCGCTACGGGAGCCTCATTATTCCAGGCTAGCTCAGAGGCCAGCATGTAGAACTGTAGGGCAAACTGCCCCACTGTGGAATCACCTTGATGTAAGCAAAGCAGAGATGATGTAAAAGAGAAAGCATGCCCAGATTCTTCAAAAACCTTGTATAAGGACTTTAGACATTCTTGTAGGTTAGCCAGAAATAGGTTACCCTCTCCTTTATAGTAGGGGGGATGTGGGTCAAAGCCAGGGTTCACGAGGAGCATTGCTAAATAATTAGTACCACCTTGGCTTGATCTGTAAGGAGCCAATGTACCAGGACCTGAAAGTAAATGGTGCATTGGTTTAGAAACCCATGGCACGACTTGGGGTCCCAATGGTAACGAGGTGGTAGCAGCAGGTGCTGGCAAGGACCATTAGTGGCAGCTGGAGGCAGATCTACAGCAGGTGCAACCTCTGGGAGCCATGCTGCCATACCCTGATGGATCTGGACGAGCTGCTTTTGGTGGGTGCCTTGATGGACCACTTCAGCCGCTATGTTACATCTGGATGTCTGGAAGAGGCATATTGGCGGATCCATGACCATATTGTACTGGTACACAGGCAGTTGGTGGAACCTCTGAGTCACCGTGAGAGATGATAATAACCATGCCAGGGAGCAGAATCTAATAAGCCACCGCAATTCACCAGAGCCTGTCGCACGTCGGGATGGACTTGGACTCCAAGGTTGCTACCCCTGATGCGGCCGCTTGCAGTGACAGCTGAGGTGCCAAGGAAGTACAAAAGGAGCAGGTAGAGACATGGTTTGGTCACAAGCAAGGAGTTCAGGGCAGGCAGAGAGTTGCCAGAAGTCCACAAGCAGGGTTCAATACCAGGAAACACAATAAACTGGATACGAGGTACAAACACAAGGCAGGAACAAGAACAATCTGGCATGTAAGACAAAACTTCCAAGAAACTAGTAATGTGAGCTGTTGGTATGTTCAGATTATATTGGATTTAAACAAGAATGGGGTAGATCTATCAATCCTATCTAAATCTTTTATAGTGTAAATGTAGACTATTCATATGAACTCTAGGGAAGACAAGCTAGGTGTCTGCTGCAACCTTTTGGAAGTGAAGTCACTTACAGTCACATCCGACCCAACCTGATACATGATTGGGGATTTTATGCCAAGCCAATGAGCTGCCCGTTATCAACCACAACACTTCTCTGCACTCACAAGGGGAAAATATTTTGAAACAGCTGTCTGCTAATAGACAACTTTTTCTTATGGAGAAGTTACTGTCTTGGCTTTAGACCCCAAGTTATATTTCAAGGCTTTTTAATAAGTCGGATGAGACTGTATGAGATGTCACTCCCAATTGGTGGCAAATCCTAGCTATTTTTTCCTACAACTTATTTAAATACTGAATATTCCATTGGTGCATTGCTTGGACCGCATTAGTATCCATTCATAGGACATTGCTGTCTAATGGATGCCTACGGGGCCCAGAGTTTGAGTTAGCCCACTTCGGTAGAAGAACATTTTTTCTTTTTCTAGAGAACAAGAAGTTAGTGGCTTTTTACTCTCCAGTACTACTATGTTGGTTCTCTGATATATTTCAGTGTTATTTATCCTTTAATTATTGCTAACCATGCTGCTGTTTTAGCCTACTGTCATTAGGTGGTGGGTAGTGTTGAGCGATTTTTATCGACAAAGTTGAAATCGGCAAGGTTTTTATGGTTGATCGATATTTCCTAAAGATCATTCTGATATATTAAGGTTTAAAAATACTGAGCATCATACTATTTAGATGAGCTTTTTCGGCGCTTCCTGTAATTTTGGCGGACAGCCAAATCAGATCTGACAGAAATAGTAGCAGGGTGACATGTGTGTGAACGTCTATGGAACATGGGATGTGCTATGGTTTGCGATTCGGCGGTAAAATACATGACCTCATTTTTTCATAGAACAGCGTTTCTGTTTCTGCCTCAGTGTCTCTCAGCGTCTCTTAGGGAAAGGACCTGCGCTCTGTCTGTGGCCCTCAAACAGCTCAGCGAAATTAGTCTATTTTGTACAGAGTTACCTCTACTATTAGCTGTGATCGTCCATATTTAGTTAGATTAGGATTTGAAGAATGTATGTTGTTAGCTTCGAGAATTTTAAAGCTTGCATCTACACGCTGTAAATTCACAGGCTGGTGGTAGAGGGGGGAGGGGGGGGCGGGGCCCGCGGACGCGAATCACAGACAAGCTCTATCTATAAAGAACATTGATAAAGTTCACCAAGACTTGAGTGTAGACATTGTAGTGGAATATCTTTATTATTAACAGTTTGCTATGAAATATTTACCTGGTTATTGGGCCAGACCTGGAACTCTATATTGGGATATACATCATTCTATGTAACTGCAGGTCTCTTTTGTTAGCTGCAAAACTCCTCTTTTATCATCGTATACATTTCGATAGTGTTCATTTTATTTTATTGTGACATGTTGATATATACACCTTTGCACTTAAATTTACTTCCTGCAAAGTTGTAGTCAAGCACAGGTTGTTTTGTTGCCAAAGATTTACTCTGTATCGTACGATTAAATCTCACTGTTAAGTGTTTTTTCGAACTTTTGCGCACCCAAGTACTTGTTTCATTGTCAGCTGCATATACGTAAATCTTAATACAGTCAATTCCTATATTCACCTCAGTGAATTGAAAGGTGCAAAAAAATACGTTTATTATATCAAATCATAAAAGTTAAGTGTTTTTTTGGACTTTTTGACGCACACAGTACTAGTGCATTGACGCATGCAATCTACGTAAATCTCTAAAACTGCAATTCTATATTCACACAGGTGAATTGGTATGGTGACACTATATTTACAATTTTATATATCATAAAATTAAAGTTATCGTGTTTTTTGACATTTGCGCAACCCATGTAATGTTCATTGACGCACAGCCATCTAAGTTAAATCTTAAAACAGCAAATTCTTATATTCTCCACCAGGTGAATTGAAAGGTGTCAAAAAAATACCTTTATTATATCATAAACTATAACAGGTTACGTGGTTTTTTTTGACATTTTGGCACTACACGCATTGTTCATTGACGCTGCTCTAAGTAAATCTTAAAAACAGCAATTCTAATTCAACACAGGTCTGAATTGAAAGGTGCAAAAAATTATCGTTTATTAATATTCAATACTAACAGTTACGTGTTTTTTGTACTTATGCGCCACCCAGTACTGTTCATTGTCGCAGCATCTACAGTAAATCTTATAACAGCACATTCTTTATTCACCACTGGTGAATTGAAAGGTTGCTAAAAAAATTACGTTTATTATTATCAAAAACATATACAGTTACGTGTTTTTTTCTTTTGCGCACCAGTACTGTCATTGACGCAGCATCTTCGTAAATCTTAAAACAGCAATTCTAGATTCAACACAGGTGATTGAAGGTGCAAAATACATTGTTATTTTATCTAAACCGCATATACAGTTACGTGTTTTGTTGACTTTGGCGACGACCCTGTACTGTCCATTGTCGCAGATGATCTACGTAAATCTTATTTACTAGCATTTCTATTATTCACACAGGTGAATTGAAAGGTGCAAAAATTACGTTATTATATATCAAACAACATAACAGTTTCGTGTTTTTTGGACTTTTGCGCACCCAAGTAATGTTCATTGACGCAGGCATCTACGTAAATCTTAAAACCGAGCAATTCTATATTCACCTCATGGTGAATTGAAAGGTGCAAAAAATACCGTTTTTTTATCAAAACATAACAGTTAGTGTTTTTTGGTCTTTTGCGCATCCCGTGTACTGTCATTGACGCAGCATCTACGTAAATCTTAAAACAGCACAATTCTATTAGTCACCACCGGTGAACTGAAACGGTGCTTTAAAGACACGTTCTTTTATATCTAACATAACAGTTACGTGTTTTTCTGATCTTTTGGCAAACTGGTATGTTCATTGACGCTGCATATACGTAAATCTTATAACAGCAATTCTATATTCACACTGGTTGAATTGAAAAGGTGCAAAAAATACAGTTTATTATTTCAATTACTAAACAGTTATGTGTTTTTTGACTTTTGCGCCACCCAGTACTGTTCATTGCGCAAGCCACGCTACGTAAATCTTAAATAAAGCAATTCTAATATTCTAACAGGGGAATTGGAGTAGGTGCATAAAACATACAGTCTTATTATATCCAAAACATAAACAGTTACGTGTTTTTTGAGTTTGCAGCACCCAGTACTGTTCATTGACGCAGCACTACGTAAATATTAAAACAGGCAATTCTATATTAACCACGGGTGCATGAAAGGTGCAAAAAATACCGTTTATTATATCAAACATAATCAGTTACGTGTTTTTTGACTTTGCGCACCCAGTACTATGTTCTATGTAGCATGCTGCTACACGTAAATCTTAATACAAGCTATTCTATATCTCACCACAAGGTGAATTGAAAGTGCAAAAAATACCTTTTATTTCCTTAAAACATACAGATACGTGTTTTTGGACTTTTGACCCAGTCCAGTTTGTTGTATAGACACAGTGACAGGTTAATTTGCTAGTACTGCAATTTTTGTTTTGATTATGGGGATTTTGTGATTAGCTGTGATTTGCCCGTCGTTTAATATGTGATTTTCACATATCTATTCCATACCTTCTCAATTTTTATATTTCTGGCTCATGGAGGGAATTGCAGGTGGTATAGCGAGACACTAAGGAGGGGGTAGAACATGGAGGTAGGTACCGACCGAGAAGGTGCTCCTTACAGTGCTCGGCGACATTCACCGAATGCCAGCGGATAGTCAGTTGCAGGACCCTCTGGCCTTTCAATCGATGGGTTCTGGGCCCTGTGAATCTAAGTATGACACGTAACATCGTCGCCAATCTGTTCATTCAGTGGTTAATGCAACCTGCTTTTGCCAAAGTCTTTACCTCTGTGCACCTCCCAGTCACGTCACAAATGTTCGTAATCAGCAAAACTCTTAATACAGCATCCGTCCATAAATGACAGAGCCCAATTTGTCAACTCGTGTACCCACCCACTGTGGATAATCATTGTATGATAGAACCTCTCTTTTGATGCAAAAATGCGCGCGTTGGGGTCAGTTGGCTTGTTTTAATGATCAATGGTAGGATGATTTTGTCCTGTTCTGTAGCCCGTTTATGAGTGCCATCACGTGACGAGGTGTCTCGGGAAGCCGGTCAATCGGCATGTAATATTCATCGGCGCGGTCAGGCAACGCCTTGCGTGCCCCTTGCTTGTAGCCAGACAGCTTCTGGATGCAGATGTCTTGGACGACCAAGTCACTGTGTTGGATGTTGTTGATGATGACGACATAGCGGATCATGACTGGTCTTTTCCGCAGAATTTGCCTGCACGAGTCGCAGATTCAATCTCGTGGAGAGGAGGTGGGAGGAAGACGATGGCGGTAGTGTCATTTCGGGGTCCACGCCACACAATATGGGTCCGTGGGGAGGACGTTCGCAGGAAGTACGCTGATATGATTCCACGCAGCCACGGTTAACAGCGCCAATACCCCGCTTCCTCCGTCTTATCGCCGTCATAAATGGTCCAGGACCTCTCCATAGCCATGGGCCCTTCTCTTGGAGCTAGCCTCTGATTCACCCAGCGATGTCATTTGCCGCCCTTTGCCGGTTAACGGCATAAGTAGAGGAAGGAACTCTCTAGTGGTTTTCCTTCACACATGTCTAGTCACATGCTGAGATTGCTATGAGTTGAAATGGAGGGAACACTTGGCCAAAAAAGGGGGGGGCCCAGACCGACGCGGGCCTCCAAACATGTCAAACCCTCTGTCTCCGACTCCTCCTCCTCAGCCACAATCCAAGCGTCCTCATGCCCTGACCACTTGTCTCTCAGAGTCTTGTTACAGGGATCAGCCTCCGCTTCAGCCTACACCCGCTCTAGCCGCCTGTAACTCCAGCACACCTACACAGAGACCATCCTAACCCCTTCTCCTTCCGCCAGTTTGACGACCTGCACGCCCGTACAGCGGCCAGTATAGCAGCCTGACTTCTGCTCTTTCCAGGTTTAGGGAACTGATAGTAAAATCTTTGTACACCACAAAACACATACCCAAGCCAAAAGCATTGAATCGTCGGCATTGCCAGCTTTTGGCCCCTTCGGTAAATGTTGCCTTTCCTATGGTGGACTCAGATGGGTTCCGCCACGTCTGGGGGCCACCTCGCCTGCCTCCATACACAGATGAGAGCAGGCATTTCTTTGCACTGATAAAGCCGTCCATGCCTCCTGGCCAGGCACAAGTGTCTTCTATAATTTTCACCAAGCGAGTTGTCTGCAATCTGTGTCCGGAAAAGTCCATCTCAACACTCCGTCACATGGATCTAGTAAGCACGGCCCAAGGGACGCGATATCTCTGTGATAAGCTCACTGGGTGAGATGGGTGGACTGGTATCTGGGCAGCCCCCCGGTGGGTGACGGTGGCTCATCAGGCTCGGACGACACGCTCTTCCAAACGGCAGGGATGGTGCAGGGCTCTTTTCACCCAAGTCCTCTCGGTGGCCATCAACGTGCCCAGTGGGCACACCTGGCCGGGTTGATATTAATATGCCTTGCGATAGACCGTCCTAACCACAGGTCTGGAGCTACGTGGACAGGCTCACCTAAGCTAACCAGAGAACGAGCCGTGGAGCGCTGCAAGAACCTTGTGCCAGGCAAGGGTGGTGTGCCGGTATAACGGCTCGCGATTATTCTGCTGGCCGCCTTAAGATCGGTAGGCTGGGAAGCAAATCATTGCCTGGTAACAATGTATTGATCCCTTGTATAAGTCCAGAAATTTCTAAAAGAGCTACACCGGAGTATGGACTGCCTGCTGAAGAAGGCTCGAGGTCTGGACGTTCGCATTCCGCCCTGATTAGCACAACCTGATACGTCCCGCCTCGGATGACGTTGCAGCGTCCAGCTCGGGCCTCCAAGTAAACGTTCACATTGTTGACAGTCGGCAACTCGCTGAATTCCACACCACTCCACCTCTGCTCCAGCGAGCTGTCCGCACAGAAAATGCTCAATGCACATTACGAAGTACGACCTGTGTACTCATGGCCTGCATGCTGCCCGGGGTACTAGAAATCCGGTGTGTTGAACCACAGAGAGTGAGAGGCAGGTTGAAAAGTGTTTTGCACCATCCTTGCCCAGTTTTGAAGAAGCAACTCCAAAGATGGGTCAAGTGCGGACAATGCCCTTGTCAGCATGAGCAATTGTGGTGATGCTTAGTCTCTGGATCGATGTTGGACACTCTCGAAACAACAGGTCCCGCACTAGACAGATGGTGGAGCGAGACGGACACAGTTGCGGGACACGGAGCCTTTCTCTCCGTTCAATATCCACTAGCGCCCCGAACTCACGTTTCACAATTTCATCGGTCTTTTCATTAGGCAGTGGTTTCGGGGTCCTGAGCTTTGCAATAGGTAGGCCGCATCTGCTCTCATGGGTGAATCATCTCAGGCTCTGCACAGGGCTGTGTGTTGAAGCTGTGCAGGACGGCCAGCAGGCAGCGAGTAGGAGGGTGGAGGAGGTATCTAGACATCCGATCGTTACCGAGTTCCCTGCCTTGGAAAGTAGGTTCGGCCGCGACTTTGAGGCGCCGAGGGAGGAAGAGGTGGCAAGATCAGTTTTGCTAGTGCCCCTCGACCCAGAGGCTTGGGTAATCAAGGCTCACAATTCTATAACAATGAGTGCTTGGAATTTGCTCCATTTCCTCATTCATGATCCCTCGCATTAAGGACGCTTTATGAACAACTGTTACTGGGGGGCCACCCTCACTGGATACAACACGAAGTACATAATAATACATTAATCAGCACTTTCCTTCACACCTACCCTTCAATAGAGAGTAAAAAAATGCAGGAATTGGAGACATTGCTGATTGATTCATATGGTGTCTTACTGTTGACGTTCCCCATGATTCACGTTCCCCACTAATCGTATCGGTGGAACAACTTCAGAGAAGTGGACAGCAAGAAGTGTGCAATAGTAGGGAGTAGAGGCATGCAGCAGGGCAAGCGTGGCCAGAAGCCCTATTTGGCGTGAACTCCTGTCAATCTTTGTTTATACACCTCTACCACAACGCATGCAATTGCTGGGCACAATACCAACCACTGAGTCTGATTTAGATCATGGTGCCACGACTATCTGCGTATCAACAACTCGATGTTTTTGAATGGTTCCTGGGACCAATTGACTGTCATGGGTATCACAATTAATGGTCCACGTAATGGCCCCTTGAGCTGGCTCGTTACACGCACCATAGAGGTCATCTGTTGTCAATGCCCCTGAAGCAAGGTGATTTTATAAGAGACGGACCTTAGACATCTAAGCTGGAGGAGTCTTTACCAGGTCTAACGCTCCGGCTTTCCACTCGTTATTGTGGTATCGTTTGATTTATCAAGTTTGTATCAGGACCAGGGATATCATATCATGTTGTTGTGGCAACACTAATTGCCAGACGGCTCCTTACGATATAAGGTGCCAGGGTCTACTTCTCATTATTTTCAAACTGAAATTGGTCCTCCTCTTGAATATCTTTTTTTTTATTATGATCATTTCTTAACACTGCAATTTTTTTTCTCTTTATCCCCAATAAGTTCATTTTGATGGTTGTGTCCTAGTGAGGAGTCTGTATATTAGCAGCATAAGGTCTTCATCGTCAAATCCGGATTCCATTTTCTCAATTTATCTTAAGAATGTTTGCGCATTGTACAATGGGTTTTGAGGTCATGTTGCTAACGTGAGATCACAGCCTATCATATCTTGGTCCTTTGGGACTGAATGTATTTCGTGACTTCTCATAGTTGGCATTTCTCCCTCCACAATTCTTTTATTAGTTGGCGGAGAAGTGCATTAGTTATAATTTTTTTGGGGTCTTGTTGCTGTGTGATACTGCTATAATTTGGTACTTGTGGGGAATAGAATTGTGGCTTCTAAGTGGCAAGTTCTCCCTCACAATTTTTAACAGTGGCTGAGATGTCATTTTTATAATTTTGTGGGTCATGCTGCTTTGAATGCAGACAATTTATCAGATCACTATTATAAAACACAATGTTGTTTCTACAGACATTGTTCTTCACAATTGACCAAAGTGGCTCAAGGGTCATGCTTTGAATTATTTGGGGGCATTTTGCTGTGACATGCAGCATTACTACTGTACTATTCTAAAAAATGTGGTTTCATAAGACATTTGTTCTTCACAATTGATCAAATAGTGGCTCAAGGGTCATGCTTTGATTTGTTGGGGCTTTTTGCTGTGACATGCAGCTATAAACAGGTCCTATTCTTAAAAATGTTAGTTTCTAACGGAATTTGTTCACTTCACCATTGTCAATGATGGCTCTAAGGGTGATGGTGCTGTCAGAAAACAGGAATAGGTAGGACACTGTTAAATGGACACATATTGCAAAATGACTTGTTTTTGCAAGATTTTAACATAGACTTCAAATCCCTGTATTTGAGGACAACCCATTTATACAATGAAAAAAAGAGAAACAAAAGACATGGATGGGATTCTCATCCTATTTTTAAAATGTGTTTTCTAGAATTAAAGTATAAAAAACTTGCAATGTACAAAATAGCTGCGTTAAAAAATTCTCTCTGAATTGTACTAAGGGAGGTAAAGGAAGTAACTTGGACAAGATGTAGGTTATTTCAGTGAACATGGAGTATGGAGCACAGACAGGAGAACAAAGTACAGAGACCATTTCCTCAGCACGTTGAGTAAAAATTGGAAGAAAAAGAATGCCAAGATAAAGGGCACCTGGTGTTTACAGGAGCGTTAAACAACCCAGTATTTTCCCATGTGTGATAGCTCATTTGGTCAACTCTTACGGTGTGGCAGGCGCTATCCCACAGGTATTGGACTGTGCTTACAGAGGATAGGATGGTAGTTTCTCACCTTCCGACTTCCGCACTCTGCTCTCAGCCGTCAGTTTTCGTTGCTGCGTCATCAGGGCATTTTAACCTGCGTATGTTTAGATGACGGACGACATGCCTGGGCTTTCACGCACCCCACTGTTACTCCGGCCATAGGTCATGCTGTGGCCTGGACACGGTATAGTCAATGTCTGTATCAACTAAAATGTGGTGAAAGACTACTTTTCCGGCATCTTTTTTAAATGTGGGGGTCATGCAGGTTTGGGGGCTAAATGGCTGTGGACCAGGACAGGTTATAGTCCATATGTCCAGTGAACTTAAAATGGTGGTTGAAAGACTCACTTTTTCCGGCACTTTTTAAATGTGGGGGTCATCTGAGCGTTGGGGGCTCTTGCTGCTTGGGCCAGAGAAAGTATAGTCAAATGTCCAGTGAAACTAAATTGGTGGTTGAAAGACTCCTTTTTCCAGCACTTTTTAATTGTGGGGTCATGCAGGTTTGGGGCCTCATGCTGTGGCACAGGACAGGTATTGTCAAATGTCAGTGAAACTTAAATGGTGGTTGAATAGACTCCTTTTCCGGCTCTTTTTAAATGTGTGGGGTCATGCAGGTTTGGGGCTCATGCTGTGGCCAGCGACCTGGTTAGACGTCAATTTCCAGTTGAAACTAAACATGTGTGGTTGAAAGTCTACTTTCTCCGGGCACTTTTAAATGTGGGGGTCATGCAGGTTTGGGGCTCATGCTGTGGCCCGAGAGGACAAAGGTATAGTCAATGTCCTGTTGAAACTAAAATGTTAGGTTGAAAGACTCCTTTTTCCGAGCAACTTTTTAAATGTGGGGGTCATGCCAGGTTTGGGGCTCTGCTGTGGCCCTGGACAGGTATAGTCAATGTCACAGTCGAAACTAAAATGGTGCGTTGAATGTCTCTTTCTCGGCTCTTTTTTTAAATGTGGGGGTTTATGCAGGTTTCGGGGATCATGCTGTGGGCACAGGACAGGTATAGTCAAATGTCCTTGAACTATAATGTGGGTTGATAGACTTTCCCTTTTTTCCGGCACTTATTTTTAAATGTGGGGGGGTCATGCAGTTTTGGGGCTCATGCTGGGCCCACGGACAGGTATTGTCAATGGTCCAGTTGAAACTAAAATGGTGTTGAAAGTCTCCTTTCTCCGGGCACTTTTTAAATGTGGGGGTCATGCAGTGTTTGGGGATCTGCTGCGTTCCAGGACAGGGTATATTCAATGTCCTGTCATGTAAAGGATGATGGTTCAAATCATACTGCTTCTGGCGCTTTTTAATTTGTGGGGTGATGAAGGGTTTTTATGGGTCAGGCTGGTGGTACAAGACAGGGATAGAGAACTGGTCTGTGACTTTTTTTATGTGACTTTTATAACCTAAGTGTTTTGCATAAGATGTAGCACGTAAACATTTGAATGTTGTGGAAGTTAATTACAGATTCTCAAGCCTTGTTGGGTGTAATAATGATCGGTGTTGTTGCTCTACCTTTGACTTTAAATGGTAATCACGCAATCATAATCGATGTCACTTTCGAAATTACCTTATCGATACGCGGCGACTTCTAGACTATACGATCGATCTCGATAGCCAACGCAAACGCTCTAACACTAGTGGATGGGGGAATTTCTCATTTTTGCTATGGGGCCCTTTGAATTCTAGTTATGCCCTATACCTTTGTGGTGCTCTCCTCAAAGAGAACTATACCTCCCTAAGCATAGAATAGGCAATCTAAAGATTTGCAAAATTTATCAATTTAGCTTATGTTGTTTAAAAATCTTTAAATTCGTCTAACTTATGAGGCCAATTTTTTGTTTGCTCACTCTACACTGTTAACATTTTGGAGAAATTTTGGAACTTATGACACATTAAATTCATACCCACTCATGTGAAATCCCGTCCTTCTAGGTAAAGTCTCTTGTTGAGTGAGCCAAAGAAGTGTCTAAAATAACTTCACCTGTTATGGAGTTGCCACTTAAGCAATTATCCAAATGGAATTGCCACTCAAACAATTCCCCAAACTGTCAAAAAAAAAGACAGAACAAATAAACCCACTCAAACAAGCTATCTGTAAATCAACTATTCCCCCATCAGGGTAGCTGAATCTAGTTAAATCACACAGCATATGTTAAAATGCCGTCCAAAATCCGACAGCATTTCAACATTGCTGGACAACGGTTGGACCGCGATTGTTGGCGCAGATTTACACTAAAACCGCATTCAGTTTTCGGATTTGCCAAGTGTACGGGGACAACATGGATGAAATATCCGCCGGGTTTTAAAACCGATCGTAAAAAATCTGTGCTGTATAGACTACAGCACAGATTTGTTATTGATGTCTATGAAGCACAGGGTACTGTCGGATTTTCAGCAGATTCCAAATACTGAATCCGCCAGAAATCCAACCATAAACTAGTGCTGTGAAGACATAGCCTAAGGTTCTCTTTAGGGCTTCACCAGAGCTCAATGCAAAGCAGGATGGAGTTTACTGCTAGGGGCCCAGGTTTTGTATGCAGAGAGAATTGGAAGGCAAACGGGAGTGGGGAAGACATGCAGAACAAACTAGGGAATACAGATGGATTCTGGTCAAAGGAAAACAAGGAACAAACAAATACCAGAAGAGTACATAATAACTGAAGCAGGAGAGTCACTGGAAAACAGGCCAGAGTCGTGAATCGGGGAAAACGCCGCAGAATGCAGGTTAGCAATGATGGGCTGGGATGGGATTTTACATTGAGTGGGTATGACTTTAATGTGACATAAGTTCCAAAATTTCTCCCAAATTTTGACAGTGCAGTGAGCCAACAAAAAATTGGCCTCATAAGTTAGACAAATTTAAAGATTTTTAAACAATAGCCAGGATACCAGAGCAATGACAAGCACCAGGAGAAGTAGCAGGCAGATTTAAATACCCCAATAAAGCTTCAGATTGGCAAGGGGTAGGAAGGTTGATTTGCTCTCTTCCAAGCTCAGGCTGAGGTAAGGTCAACAGGCATGAAAGTTTAAAGCAACAGAGTCTAATTC
Source organism: Phyllomedusa bahiana (assembly GCA_025379985.1). Taxonomy (NCBI): domain Eukaryota; kingdom Metazoa; phylum Chordata; class Amphibia; order Anura; family Hylidae; genus Phyllomedusa; species Phyllomedusa bahiana. The sequence continues at coordinate 143,564 of JAODAL010001002.1, forward strand.
CTAACATAATCAATGTGTCTGTAGCAAGATGCACCAAATTATGAAGGCCAAATTCTTGCCACCTTGAGCCATCAGTACTATGGAGACACAACTGAGCAAGTAGCACATATTGAAATTTTAAAAACTATTGATTCATATTTTTATGAAGCCAGGTAAATCATGAGAAATAAATAGAAAATGAAAATTTGATTTTGGCCACAATTTACACAGCAATAGTTTGCTCATTATTTGTACCAGTATTTGAAAGCCAGAACCAGGAATGGAACAAATACAGAGAAAAAGTCCAAAGGAAACATTTATATGTCTTCTGCATTTGGGACCCATGTCTAATTTTGGCTGGCCATAGGGTGTCTTCACATGTGCGTCGTTAATTCCATTTTTTTGTTTTATTACAGGTGCAGAAAAAAGTTGAATAAAAGTTGTAATGGATTTATTACAATAGCGGCACCTGAAGGACCACTTTTACTTACTACAGCATCCTACATATTCCAAGGTGGTGTCCGTCATTTTGATAAGAATGCATTATGCTCTGTTCTGTCCATCTAATATGCACACAGAGCCTCCAATACAGATGTGAACAGAAGCTTACTAATATTCTGGACACAGGATTCTAAAGCGGTTTCTAAAGTCAAACTTATGAGTGCCTTGGGTATTGGGCATAGGTGAGATTGTATTATTGCACCCTATGCTATTATATAATCATTAGTTTTACTAAGACTAAATAAATACGTAGATTTACTGAGTTTTCATTCTAGTCTATATTAAATAATGCAATTATTGCTCTATAGATGAGTAACTGAATGCAATAAAACTTGCACTTCTGCAGGAGACGGTTTGTGCCCATTCCCGCCATGTGATATGTTGAAAGCTGAGATACATTAGATGATTATGAGGTATTACAGCACAACGTGTGGGTATTTTGATGGAACGGAGTGTGCAGGTTTACAGTTGTAAAGCTCTAAACTGTGAAGCTAGATTTCAATCTTACAATTAAATCCTTGCTTGAGTACATGGCCCGTCTCAGACTCCATTTGTGCAGAAGTAGATAACCTGATGCTACAGTAATGGTGGAAAGTACTAGGGGTTGGGCAGCTCAGATCGATAGGGAATGTACAACTATTTAAAGAAAATGAAAACATTCCTGATTAACCCCTTAATGACCGGGCTATATTTTTTCCCGTCACGTTTGTTTTATTCCTCTTCCTCAAGAGCCATAACTGACTAAACCACATAATGTACTGGGAAACCTAAATTCTAACTGGGGAGGAATACGAAATGACACTGCAATTTGAGTGTTGGGATTTTTTTTTATTGTACGGTATTTACCCTATGGGATAAATGATGTCATATTTTCCTAGCTAACGCTTTTACGGACGCGGAAATATCAATTATGTGTAAATTCTTTATTTTGTTTTTCTATAAGATGACAAAAGGGGTGTTTAGAACTTTTAATATTTACTATACTTAACCACTTGACCACTAGGGGGCACAGTCATTTGTACACTGTTCTGTATTATGTATATAATGCAGAAGGGTGTACCAAGATGGCACTACTATGATTTCCTGCCTATGACAGGAAGTCATAGGAACAGTAACACGGAAGCCTTCATTAGGCTTCAGGCTGCCAGGGCAACCGTTCTGAACCCCGCAATCTCGTCATTCATTTACATGCTGCATCCGCTGCAGCATCAATAGGATTACGCAGCAGGGTTCGGAGCTGGCTCTGATCTCTGCTGTTCGCAATGGGTGTCAGCTGTATTCAACAGCCAGCGCCCGCTGCGTATGGAACATGGTCAGCTTGTGAACATTAATGAAGCCTCCCTGCCTGCCTATATGGGGCCCCTATGGCCTGCCCTAAGTCCCCTGCCTGCCTATATGGGGCCTCTATAACCTGCCCTAAGCCCCCTGCTTGCCTATATGGGGCCCCTATAGCCTGCCCTAAGCCCCCTGCCTGCCTACATGGGGCCCCTATAGCTGACTCTAAGTCCCCTGCTTGCCTATATGGGGCCCTTATAGCCTGCCCTAAGCCCCTGCCTGTCTATATGGGACCCCTATAGCCTGCCCTAAGCCCCCTGCCTGCCTATATAGGGCTCCTATAGCCTGTCCTAAGCCCCCTGCCTATATGGGGCCCCTTAAGCCTGCCGAAAGTCCCCTGCCTGCCTATATGGAGCCCCTATAACCTGCCCTAAGCCCCCTGCCTGCCTATATGGGGCCCCTATAACCTGCCCTAAGCCCCCTGCCTATATGTGGCCCCTATAACCTGCCCTAAGTCCCCTGCCTGCCTATATGGGGCCCCTATAAGCTGCCCTAAACCTCCTGCCTGCCTATATGGGGCCCCTATAACCTGCCCTTATCCTCATGCCTGACTATATGGGGCCCCTATATCCTGCCCTAAGCCCCCTGCCCATATGGGGCCCCTATAACCTGCCTTAAGACCAGCCAGCCTATATAGGGCCCCTAAAAACTGCACTAAGACCCCTGCCTGCCTGTATGGAGCCCCTGTATCCTGCTCTAAGCCCCCTGCCTATATGGGACCCCTATAACCTGTCCTAAAACCCTTGCCTATATGGGGCCCTATAACCTGCCCTAAGCCCCCTGCCTATATGGGGCCCCTATAACCATAGTTGCCTACTTTTGAAAATGGAAAAGCAGGAGATTAAAGAGCCAGGTAGTGCCCCCTTTAGTAGTCAGGTAGTTGCCCCCTTTAATAGTCAGGTAGTTGCCCCCTTTAGTAGTCAGGTAGTTGGGTAGTTGCCCCCTTTAGTAGTCAGGTAGTTGCCCCCTTTAGTAGCCAGGTAGTTGCCCCCTTTGTAGTCAGGTAGTTGCCCCCTTTGTAGGTAGGTAGTTGCCCCCTTTAGAAGCCAGGTAGTGCCCCCTTTAGTAGCCAGGTAGGTAGTTGCCCCCTTTAGTAGCCAGGTAGTGCCCACTTTAGAAGCCAGGTAGGTAGTTGCCCCCTTTAGAAGCCGGTAGTCCCCCCTTAGTAGCCAGGTAGGTAGTTGCCCCCTTTAAGAAGCCAGGTAGTTTGCCCCCTTTAGAAGCCAGGTAGTTGCCCCTTTTAGAAGCCAGGTAGGTAGTTGCCCCCTTTAGTAGCCAGGTAGGTAGTTGCCCCATTTAGAAGCCAGGTAGGTAGTTGCTCCCTTTAGAAGCCAGGTAGTGCCCCCTTTAGTAGCCAGGTAATGCCCCCTTTAGTAGCCAGGTAGGTAGTTGCCCCCTTTGTAGCCAGGTTTTGCCCCCTGTAGTAGCCAGGTGGTAGTGTCCCCCTTTCGTAGCCAGGTAGTGCCCCCTTTTAGTAGCCAGGAAAGGTAGTTGTCCCTTTAGAACCCAGGTAGGTAGTTGCCCCTTTGGTAGCCAGGTAGGTAGTTGCCCCCTTTAGAAGCCAGGTATGCCCCCTTTTAGTAGTCAGGCAGAGCCCCCCTATAGCTAATAAAAATAAAATAATAAATTTCCCACTTACCTCACCAGGCTCCCTTGCAGCACGTCTGAGGCTGACAAACTGAGTACTCTCAGCGTCACAGGGGGAGTGAGTGCAGCCGCACGTCACAGCCCCTGCGACGCTGACCTGTATGTACGGCGCGCACCGGCGCTGTACATACAGGGGGAGGAGGGAGGAGGGGAACGATCCCTCCTCCCCGCACAGTGACATGCACCGGGCGGTCTGAGCCGGAAGTGCGGGCCCGCTTCCACCCGCCTGTAGCAGCGGCCCGCGGGCGCCAGAGTAGCGCACTTTGCGCTACTCTGTCGCCGCGACCATTTAAAGGACCCCCGCTGCCTGCTGGCGGCGGGAGTTTCGCCAACTCTGCCGGGGGGGAGGGGGGGGGGGGACCCCAAATAGCGGGACCCCCCCGCCAAAAGCGGGAGAGTTGGCATGTATGCCTATAACCTGCCCAAAGCCCCCTGTCTGCCTATATGGGGCCCCTATAACCTGCCCTAAGTCCTCTACCTGCCTATATGGGACTCTATAACCAACCCTAAGCCGTGCCTGCCTGTATGGGGCCCCTATAGACTACCATATGCCCTGCCTTCCTGTATGGAGCCCCAATAGTCTACCCTAAGCCATGCCTGCCTGTATGGGGCCCTATAGACTACCATATGCTCTGCCTGCCTCTATGGGGCCCCAATAGCCTACGATAAACCCTGCGTGCCTGTATGCTGCACCTATAGACTACCTAAGCTCTGTCTGCCTGCATTGGGCCACAATAGCCTACCCTAAGCACTGCCTGTCTGTATGGGGCCCCTATAGCTACCTAAACCCTGCCTGCCTAAATGGATCCCATAGAGCCTTGGGGGGCAGGGAGTGAGGTGCTGGAAAGTGAGGATTGTAATATATTTGTGTCTAAATCTACAGGGACAAGTGGCCGGGAGAAGTCATCATGACGGTCTGGACTGGATGCAGAACAACAGGGAAAGTCAACGACTTGTCAGGGAAACGTCACCTGAGTCACAAGATGTAACTGCACTGTAATCACTGATATATCTGCAGAGTCTATGTACACTACTAATTGCCACCATATGGTCACTGTATGGAGGTAATATACAGTCTGCAGAGCCTGTGTACACTGATACCTACCACTATATGGTCACTACATGCCGTTACTATTGGTCTTTGTAGACTGATCAGTAATAGTGTAGGGGTATTATTCATTCACAATGTGGTGGTAATTTGTGGTCGAGTTCTGGCAGTATAATTAGGTCCATATGTAGAAGCCTTATTTTTTATGTTGGTCTTGGTATAATCGGATTTTTATAGTAGCAGTATGATGGTGATATCCATGGTGAGATATTTTCCCCTTGTATTATCTAGTACCTGCGTGTCCCAGTAAATGTTCGTGGTCGGGGATAGTTTTCATGTGCTAAGAACCTCAAAACTGATTTTCTTTTGTTACAAACATGTATAGTGGAACACGTATAGTGGAACTGTGAAGAGCCCTATGTCCTGGCCCTTGGAGTTGTGTTATACTTGGCCCTTCCACTTATCTCTAAATGGAGTCAGTGGCAGTGAATTAAAGGGGTTCACTTTTGCTTTGTGCAGGAGATAAAGAAGATTTTATCTAGTGCTAGTGTACACAAGTTTCTTTAGGTTACCAACGATCTCTTCCTGCACTTTCTCTTATCTGATTGCTCCACAGGCTGCCATCATAGTGAGTCACTACCTGTATAGTTTAAACCCTTATTGATCTGTAGCTTTATGCATATTATACAGCAGGTGAAATAAGCATTGAACATATCACTAATTTTCTAAACACATATACATCTAAAGGTGAAATTCTCAACAGGCATCGGTAACAACCCATCCAATCCACACAGGCAAATACATCAAACTATGTCCATAAATTAAGGTGCAAAAAGCCATGGAACATCATGATACCAGCTGAAATCTATCAGAAATTACAAAGCAATTCTGAAACTTAGTAAAAAATTCTGGTTCAACTGATGGCCTATAAAAAGGTGTCTCATTAACAAGATGCCACACAAGAAACATCTCATTTTGGGTAAAACCAGTGAGCTGTCTCAAGACCTTCACAACCTTATTGTTGAATAACATACTGATGCCATTGGTTACAGAAGAGTTTCTAAACTACTGAAGGTCCCAGTGAGCACTGTTGGGGCCATAACTTGGAAGTGGAAAGAACATAATTTTACTATAAACCAGTCAGCAGTCAAGCATGTTTAAGTCGTTTAAAGTTTGCCCAACAACATTTAGACAAGCCTGTGAAATAATGGGAGAATATAGTCTGGTTACATGAGACCAAAATTAAACACTTTAGATGCCATAATACACACCATATTTGGAGACCAAAAGGTGCTGCATAACACCCCAAAAACTCCATACCAACATTGAAATTTGAGGTGGGAACATAATGTTGTGAGGCTGTTTTTCAGCATATGGCACTGGCAAACTACATATATTTGAAGGAAGGATGAAAGGACAAATGTACCAAGAGCTTCATGAAAAAAATCTGCTGCCATCTCCCAGGATGATGAAGATGAAACAAGGGTGGACATTTCAGCAAGACAATAATCCCAAAACACACAGCCAATCACCTGACCTGAATCCAATAGGAAATCTGTGGAAGGAACTAAACCTCAAAGTTCAGAGAAGGAGTCCACAGAACCATCAGGATTTGAAGAGTGTTTATGCGGAACTATGGTCCAAAATCCCACCTGAGCAATTCATGTCACTAGTTTCTCCATACAGTAGGTGTCTTGAAGCTTCATCACCAACAGCGGCTTTTGGACGAAGTATTAAATACATTTCAGTAAGTGTGTTTAATACTTTTTTCCTGTGTCATTTCTCATTATTACACATAACCTAATTTATTGACATCTATGGTTTGAATTCACTGCCTGTGTGGATTGGATGGGTTGTTTTTGACATCTGGTGAATTTCACATCAAGAGCACCTTTAGAAATACCAATAAGTGATAATGTGTTCAATACTTATTTCGCTTGCTGTAAATCTCCTGGAGTCATATCACTGTAACAGGAATAGCTAGGAACAGCAAAGCTTATACTGCTGTAGTCCCACCCACAGCCTGACCAGGAAATGTGAGCCTGAAACTGGCTGTGGCTCTGTGAAACAGCAAGGTGAGAACACCAAGGATCACCAAATAGTAATCAGCAATATCAGGTTAACTGGGTTGTTTTATGGTTTTGGCATACATTTGAGAAGACCACCTGCGTTTGGAACCCATGGCAATGATCCAGAATCTTAACAGATTACCAGTTTGGGGCAACAGCCCTTTTTCAATGGCACGAGCCCTGGATAAAACAGTCTAGCGACGCAGAAGCTACGCGGGAAGAGTAGTAGGTTACCAGTGCTGACACCATTAGGGAGCAATATGTGCCCTGGCAACTATTCATGGGAACAGTAACCAGTGCCAACTGCAATTGGCATACGTGAAGGCGAATTCTACTAGTTGTAGTGAGTAACACATATAGTCTCTCAACATGCAAAGTGTCAGTGGTTTCGGAATGCTCTCCTGCAAATGGGTTCAATACTAGGAACTCATTTTTTATAGAAGCAGCATTTACTCAGCTGCTCATAACAGTGGAAAATTAAAATTTTAAAAGGGTTTTCAAGTGGAGAACAAATATTCTTAAATTGGGCCGGGTGAGGTTAAAAAGAAAAGATAGTTATACTTACTCTTCATTTTAGAGCTTATGTCCCGACACCAGGAGAGGTTTAAGTGAGTGAATATACTGTAATACAAGCCTCTCCTGTGTGTTGGGATGAATACCTTAAAGGGGATGTATCGCTTAATCAGTTCGGCTATTGAAGCTTGAAGCTTGATTCTCTTAGTTCCTGAAACCCAGGGGCGTTTCTTCCCCTCCCAGCTGGGTGTTTCTTAGCTGAAGGGGGATGACATCATCACCCGCTTCACTGTTCATGCTCACTCCCGAGTCAGTGTGTCCCACCCCCCTCTGAGTCCACATGTCACTGTCCTCTCCCTATGCAGTCTTATTTTGTAGGAGCTGTTGTCATACCACAGGCCTGCATTCAGTCTAGACAGTCTTCTATGAACTCAGAGCACTGATCTCTTCTTCTCTGGCAGCTGGAGGTTTGTTACAGTTGAATCCAGTCTTCTATGAACTCCTCCAGAGCACAGATCCCTCTCCATTCTATGTTTACACAAGGCACCGAGACATAATTCTGCTGTTTTCTGGTTGTAGAAGCAGCTTCAGTGTAAATGAGGAGCTGCTAGCTGTATAGAATGTAATTGTTGCCGGCCCCTTACATGCAGGAGCATTAGTCACCGAGGCACAATTCTGCTGTTTTCTGATTGTAGAAGCAGCTTCAGTGTCAATGAGGAGCTGGTGGCTGTGCAGAGTGAAATTGTTGCCAGCCCCTTATTCTGAGTGAGAGAGGCAGGAATGCACGCTCCCGTGAATACGACCGGGGGCCGAACAGAATGTAAATTAGTAGAGCCGTCAGCCAATGAAATGCAAGGAGGTGGGATCAGACCGACACTGGTGAACAGTGTTTACACAAAACGAAGATAAGGCAGACTGTGAAAACAAGACAGCTTTGCAAATGACATCCAATGCAAAGTTGCTGGTTTTTATTGTCCTTCCTTATTCTGAAGACCATTTAATGAAAAGATACAAACCCTTTAAAATGAAGTGAAGCAGGTCCTGAGGAGCCCCAAGTTGCAGCGGCAGGGAATTGAGAGAAAGGTTTATTTATTTTTTTTTTTCCCTACGTGGCTACATTGAGAGGGATGTTCGAAAATATTAACAGCTCGTCAGTCTGTTGGCGATGATTAAAAATAGAAAAATAACATACCTGCCTGTTCCAGTGCCGCAGCTGGTTCCAGAGATCCCAGTCGGTGATGTATCCTTTCAGTTTTCATGTGACCCTGCAGCCATTCACAGGCCGCAGCAATATTTCATTGGATATACCACACATGGTCTGTAATTGGATGTAGGGTCACGTAAAGACTGAACAGTACCGTCCTTGGCCGGGATCACCAGCACTGAACGCACTGCTGGAACAGGCAGGTTTACACAGTAATTTTTCTATTTTAAGTCATCCCTGACAAACTGACGAGCTGTTACCAGTTTCGGAACACCACTTTAAGATTAGTTTTTCTCTGCTGAGCTCACCGTCATTTACTCACAGTGTCGGACTGGGGTGGCTGGGACTCACCAGCGAACTTGATATTTGGGGCCCACCAGTGAACTTGATTGTTGAGTCCCACCAGTGAACTTGATTTTTGGGGTCCACCAGTGGAGTTGACTCTGGGAACCACCAGTGGAGTTGATTCCTGGGGCCCTCCAGTGGAGTTGATTCCTGGGGCCCACCAGTGGAGTTGATTCCTGGGGCCCACCAGTGGAGTTGATTCATGGGGCCCACCAGTGGAGTTGATTCTTGGGGCCCACCAGTGGAGTTGATTCTGGGGCCCACCAGTGGAGTTGATTCTGGGGCCCACCAGTGGAGTTGATTCTGGGGCCCACCAGTGGAGTTGATTCTTGGGGCCCACCAGTGGAGTTGATTCTGGGGCCCACCAGTGGAGTTGATTCTGGAGCCCACCAGTGCAGTTGATTCTGGGGCCCACCAGTGGAGTTGATTCTGGAGCCCACCAGTGGAGTTGATTATTGGGCCCACCAATGGAGTTGATTCATGGGGCCACCAGTGGAGTTGATTTGTGGGCCCACCAGAGGAGTCGATTCTTGGGGACCACCAGAGGAGTTGATTCTTGGGCCCACTAGTGGAGCTGATTCTTGGGGTTCACCAGTGGAGCTGATTCTTTGGGCTTATCAGTAGAGCTGATTCTTGGGGCCCACCAATGGAGTTGATTCCTGGGGCCCACCAGTGGAGTTGATTCATGGGGCCCACCAGTGGAGTTGATTCATGGGGCCCACCAGTGGAGTTGATTCTGGGGCCCACCAGTGGAGTTGATTCTGGAGCCCACCAGTGGAGTTGATTATTGGGCCCACCAGTGGAGTTGATTCTTGGGCCCACCAGTGGAATTGATTCTGGAGCCCACCAGTGCAGTTGATTCTGGGGCCCACCAGTGGAGTTGATTCTGGAGCCCACCAGTGGAGTTGATTATTGGGCCCTCCATTGGTGTTGATTCATGGGGCCCACCAGTGGAGATGATTCATGGGGCCCACCAGTGGAGTTGATCTTTGTGGCCCACCAGTGGAGTTGATTATTGGGCCCACCAGTGGAGTTGATTCCTGGGGCTCACCAATGGAGTTGATTCCTGGGGCCCACCAGTGGAGTTGATTCATGGGGCCACCAGTGGAGTTGCTTCTTGGGCCCTCCAGAGGAGTCGATTCTTGGGGACCACCAGAGGAGTTGATTCTTGGGCCCACTAGTGGAGCTGATTCTTGGGGTTCACCAGTGGAGCTGATTCTTTGGGCTTATCAGTAGAGCGGATTCTTGGCGCCCACCATAAAGCTACTGTACATGACTGCACATACTGCACATGTCTCTGGATTTTTGCCTCTTTTTCTCTGCCTTTCTTCCTGGTAAGCAGCTGCAGACCTGCTCTCGTCGGGGGTCCGCCATGTCCACGGACCGCCAAAAGGTTTCCTCTGCTCCCTTGTTGGCCAGTCTGAGCCTATTGTGCGTATTTTCTCCAGCAAATCCACCAGAATGTAGCCTCAAAATGTGCAGCAAATTGAACAGGTGTATCACCTTGTTACCCCTCCTACTGTATATAAAAAAGGGATGAAAACCCACAACAAAAATTGACATGCTGCGGATTTTAAAATCACAATGATTTCTGCAGGTAAATTCTGCCCTGTGTGAATTTACCCTTTATGTGCACCCAAAGCTGTGAAATGAACCATCCTGTCAAACAGTCATTTTCCTGGTCTGCTACTCTGCTTTAATAAAACCATAAAACGTGGGTTAAAAAGGATCCGCCTGCTCTAGCTGTTCAGATCAATACGCACATTGACCTTTCTGTTGAATGAAACAAGCTTCAGTCCATGCACCAACAAATTCATTAATGAGCCCCCAGTAATGCACACTGTCCGTCTCCATTCCCCTGACTGCTTCCCATATTATCTATTTAGTATTTGTTACCATGAAGCAAGTAGACGAGCAGGACTGCAGCCCAACACTTAAAGTTAGCCTATAAGTAGACGGTGGGAAGGACCTCAACTCCAGTGACTTCCAAGCCTGCTTAAGAAAGGCTCATCCTCATAGGGGACAGAGGTGGAGAGGTGATTGGCTGTAGGCCTAGGGCAGAGCAATGATTGGATCAAAGGATTGAGTCACCTCAGTGGTGATTTAATTTTATTCTCTGAAATTCCCACATGTGAAGCTGGAGAAGTGAAGCAAAGAGACTGACAGTCATACAACCGTCTGCCTGACAGCACCAGGAACACTTATTTCCTAAAAAAATAAGGGGGCTATTTTTTTAACCTAAGGTGGCCAAACAAATGAGGAACTTTCACAAGCATTTACCAAGCTGCAGAACATTGGAAAATTAAAGAAATCCTCTGAAACTTAAAAAAACCCTCCTATCAGCACAAGAAGTCATCATGTTAAGATCCCCACTCATTCCAGGTAAGACCCTCTACTCTTTTCAGCATGGATACTAAGACATTGCAGAATATTTGCAGCAGGTAATGATCATTTTGGTGAGCTCAGACAGTCACCCAGAGGTAAGGTAAGGAGAGGCCAGGACACAGGGATTAGAGGAAAGAGAGACAGGCTTAAGGGAAACAGACAAAATCACTTGATCCTTATTGAAGAGGTGAGAATAAAAACACAACAGAGACAGGATGTGAAGTGAGACATGCAATAACCCTTAAGTAACTGGGGCATCCCTTTAACAGAGCTCCCTGGAATCACTCACAATGTGTAGGAAGATAGACATGCACTATGTCCAGGTCAGGTATATACAGGGTGCTGTGCTTTACTGTATTGGATGAGACTGTTATCAGTGAAATTTCATCATTTCTGTGGTTGCCTTTAAAACACTGAGTTGGAGGCCACTTGTTACTCTAATAAATCAGTTCTTTGATGTTACTGTGGTTATGCCCCAAACAACTGAGCAGCCTGCAGGCTCCTGGGATGTATCTCTGTACATGCTGCGCTGATGCCGGTAATATTAACCACGTATGTGCCATGAACCTCCTCAATGCTTAACACTGGTTATCACTATTCAGTGTTACTTAGTTGCAAATTTATTTGGAAAGCTCTGCAATATGTGACGGCTATACATTACCCATCCAATGCTTTGAGTTAAATGTATAGGCTAGCACGTGCCATGTCCTATAATAATAATAATCTTTATTTATATAGCACCAACATATTTCGCAGCACTTTACTGTAGAGGGTGTAAGTACAGACAAAAAATTAACATTGCATAGTGAAAGCTGCTAACAGAGGTGTGAGGCCCCTGCTCACAAGAGCTTGCAATCTATATGGGTGTAGGAGACAAAAGGGGAGAGATTATACTCATCTTTATTACTATTGTGTCTATTACACAGATTAAATATCTTCTTAAAACATCAAGTTTTTATCAGTTTTCTCTATGCTCGCAATCACTAGATATTACTGACTTATATCACTAGATAGTACTAGTTAATATCACCACATATCACTGAAATATCACTAGATATCACTAGCTAATATGGCTAGATATCATAGGCTAGTACCACTAGATATAACAAGTCTGTATTACTAGATATCGTCAGCTAATTTCACTAGATATTGCTAGCTAATATCACCAGATATCTCTAGCTAATATTACTAGATAATACTTGTTAATATCATTCGATATCACCGGCTAATATCACTAGATATCTTCAGCTAATTTCACTAGATATTGCTAGCTAATATCACTAAGTATTACTAGCTAACATCACTAGATATCACTAGCTAATATGACTAGATATTACTAGCTAATGTCACTAGATATTACTAGCTAATATCACTAGATATCTCTGGCTAATATAACTAGATATTACTAGCTAATATGACTAGATATTACTAGCTAATACCACTAGATATTACTAGCTAATGTCACTAGATATCTCTGTCTAGTATAGCTAGATATTACTAGCTAATGTCACTAGATATTACTAGCTAATATCATAAGATATCTCTGGCTAATATAATTAGATATTACTAGCTAATATGAGTAGATATTACTAGCTAATACCACTAGATATTACTAGCTAATGTCACTAGATATCTCTGGCTAATATAATTAGATATTACTAGCTAATATGACTAGATATTACTAGCTAATACCACTAGATATTACTAGCTAATGTCAATAGATATTACTAGCTAATATCACTAGATATCTCTGGCTAATATAACTAGATATGACTGGCTAATATGACTAGATATTACTAGCTAATACCACTAAATATTGCTAACTAATATCACTAGATATAACAAGCAGTTATCATTAGATATTGCTTACTAAATACTAATAGCTTAGATCACTAGATATCACTAGTTCATTTTATTTCAGTGTCACTTTTAAAACTCTAGAACAGCAGGTATTTGAAATTTAAAATAGAGAAAAACATCTGCACTGGATTATTTGTGCATCATATGTGTAACAGATTCCACGGTAAACGGTTAACAAGCATGAAAATGAGGCTAAATTTTGTCAATGAATTCATGAAATGCTCCAGTTAATCTGCAATTTTCCCTTTGTATCCAAAATGAATCCATAGCAGGAAATTAATATCAGTATTTGGGAACATTTCTAATCAGTGTACAGTACACAAACAAGTCAGCAGATTACTTGTATGACAGAAAAGACAACAGTGTATCCATAGGATATATGACATAATATATACTAATGCTGCAGAGCTTCAGTTTCATAATAGTATTATTCATATAGCACCAACATATTCTTGTGCGCAATGTAAAGAAATACTAAGAGGAGGCCATTTTCACAGCCCTGTCATAAGACTACTGTATATAACTTTGTGTTCCATAGTTACCTTATATCTCATGATACATTAAAACAAAAACAATATTGAAGCTATCAGTTCATAAAATACAACCTGCAAAAAATGGCAAAAAATGAAAGTAGGTCCACTTACAAAAAATGATCACACATATTCATAATACGTACACAATCACTACAGATGTAGATGAGTTTGTTTTTTCGTACTTGTGATATCAGTGTGGTTTTATGTAGGACTGTAGATAAACTTCCATCCATATAATGCTCACCACCATGGTTTTAATAAACTAAGATCACCAAAGAACTATGGGGGTCCAATCCAGTAGCTGAAATACGGAATTTAAGATACACCTATGTTATGGCTGCCTGAAAGTGTTCAGAGAGCGCACAAACAATGGAGCTCCAGGAACGTAAATGTCAAACTTAACTCTGCTACATCAGTATCTAGATATAGAGTAGAATGTGTTTCAAATTACAGCTAATTACCAAACCATCTGATTAGGTTGCTTTCACACGGTGTGTTTTTGGTGCAGTTTTAACTCCGCTCCTATTAAACCGCATTATTACCAGCAAGCTTCTTTCACTTATCTAAACTGTTTAGAAAGTGAATAAACAATTAGTGTGCTTGTAATCCACAAGACTTCACACACAGTAATTGATTACTTAATTGAAACACCTTTCTGAATAATTTAGACAACTGAAATAAGCTTGCGGTAATAGAGAAGTTTAATTTGGAGCACAGTTAAAACGACCAAAACTGAGCTGGTAAAGTCCTTAAGGGGCCCTTTCAAACTGTGCGGTTGTGGTGCATTTTTTTTCACTTGCAGTACTGCACTGCAATTAACTGCCTTATTACAAAAAGTTTTTTTATTATCTAAATTGTTTGGAAAGGTGTTTCAAGTGAACAATCAATTATTCTGCAAGACCTTAAACACAATGATTGATCACACACTTGTAAACCCTATCCAAACAATTGAGGTAACTGAAAAAAGTAGTTATGGATGCTTTCACACAGCGCAGTTTTGGTGCAGTATCAACTGCGCTCCTATAAAACAGCCTGTATTAGCAGCAAGTTTCTTTCCTTAAAACTTTTGGAAATGAGAATAATAAAATAATCTTTATTTTATAGCGCCAACATATTTCCACATTTTTACAATGAGAGGGTAAAATTACAGACAAAAGGCAGACATTACAAGTGAAAGCTACTTACAGGTGAGACACAAGGGTGAGGGCCCTGCCGCAAGAGCTTCAAACAAGAGGGTGCCGGGGGGGAAAAAAAGGGGGGGAGAAGTGCAAAATTTTACATGTTTTATAAATATGGGGGTTACATAAAAATTTGGTGAACCTGCCACCATGACTGTACATCAAAATACAGATAAGGCCTGTGAGTGCCCTGGGGTTTAGGGAGGACAGGAATGGTGTATAGAAGGGGGGGGGTTTAAAAATTTATGGTTTTGGTAGGTGCATGAAAATTTTTTTTTGGGGCTCTCTTAAAACGAAAAAGGCGGTTTGTCCCTGATGGTAGTGGTAGGAGGGTTCCAGAGAATGGGTGCAGCAAAGCAAAAATTTGAAACGGGCAGGGGAGGCCCGATATTGTAGTCTGTAGTTTGTTTCCCCGAAGCTGGGGGAAAGAGCGGGAGGGTGGAGACAGAGAGGGGAGGAGATGTAGGGGGGTGCAGCACTGTGGAGAGTTTTTATATGAGAGTGTTAGTTTATCGTATCTGTACTGGAGGGAAACCAGTGCGTGCTGACACAGGGTAGGGCATCAGTAAGCGGCGGGAGAGAAAGCAAGCCGGCTGCTGCATTCAGGATAGATTGGAGCGGGGAGATTTACAGAGAGGGGGACCGATAACAAGGAGTTACAGTAGTCAAACGAAATGAAAAAAGCAAAATGGAGTTTGGGTTTTTTTCCACAGTGAGAAAAGGGTTCTGGGATGTTTTGAGTTGCAGGTGAAAAGGGCGGCAAGGGGTTGGATATATGGGGTGAAGGGCAGATCAGAGTCTAAATAACCCCCAAAACATCGGGCCAGCTGCTAGGTTTAGGTTTATGCCCCCACACTTAGAGAAATAGCAATGGGGGTTGGGTTTAGGGTGGGGGGAAAAACAAAAAAGTTCGGTTTTGGTGAGGTTTAGTTGGAATAGAGAGAAGACATGATGTCAGGACACGGGCAGACAGTCACGGGTTTTTTTAGCAGGGCAGGATGAGATCTCGGGAAAGGGGTTTAAATTTAGTGTCATCAGCGAGGGTGGTACGGAAACCAAAACTACTGAGGTTTGGCCAAAGGGGGCTGTATAGATTGAGAAGAGGGGTGGACCCAAAAACGACCCCGAGGGACCCCTACGCAAGAGGAGAGGAGAGGAAGAGAACCGCAAATGAGACCCTGAAAAAAGCGGGCGAAGGTAGGAAGAGAACCAAGCGGAGCAGGCCTGGGTGCCAATGGCGCTGACAGCTGAGGAGAAGATGGTGATCAAAAAGTGTCAAATGCTGCAAAGAGACCAAAGAACCAACAACGATATTTTTCCCTGAGATTTTTGCATTGTGGAGTCATTTGGGGGCTTTTTTGCTTTGAACATTTCTGTGGAGTTTAAAGAGCGGGAAAACCCATTGTATAGGATCCAGAAGAGTGTTAGCAGAGAGATAGCGGATTAGGCGAGAGTAAACCAGGCATTCCAGGGAAGAAATAAAGGGAAAGGGTTAAGACGGGCAGTAGTTGGCGCACAGGATGGGGGCCAGGGAGGGTTTTTTTTTGTAGGGGAGTTATAGTAGCCTGGGTTTTAAAAGGAGTAAACAAATTAAATGGCTTGTAATCCACAAGACTTTCCCCAAAATAATTTATTACTTTCTTGAAAACCCTTCTGAACAATTTAGAAAACTGAAAAACCTGCTGGTAATAAGACAGTTTAATTGGAGCGCAGTTAAAACTGCACCAAAACTGCCCCAAAACTGAGTGTGTAAAAGCACCTTAAAGTGCTTTCAAACTGTGGGTTGTGGGGCATTTTTTTTCATTTGCAGTATCACTAAAATTAAATCCCTTTTATTACCAGCAAGCTATTTTCAGGTATCTAAATTGTTTGGAAAGGTGTTTCAAGTGAACAATCAATTATTCTGCAAGACTTTAAACACAATGATTGATAACTCACTTGTAACCCCTTTCCAAACAATTGAGGTAACTGAGAAAAAAGTAGTTAAGGATGCTTTCACACAGCGCAGTTTTGGTGCAGTTTTAAATGCACCCCTAAAAAAACTGCCTTTTATTAGCAGAAGCTTTTTTTCACTTATCTAAACTTTTGGAAGCAAGTAATCAATTATGTTTTGTATCCACAAATTTCCAAACACAGTAATTGGGTTACTTACTTAGACCTTTCAAAAATTTAGCAACTAAAGAAGTTTTCTGGTAAAAAAGGGCTTAAAATTTGGGCGCGTTGAAACTGCACCAAAACTGCACGTGTAAAAGCACCCTAAGGCCTCGTTACACGGCTTATTTGGGGGCAGGATTGGCGCCGTACCCCGGGCCCCGGGAATTTGCGCTCAGTACGGCCCCAACCCGTCCCTGTCATTCGGAAATTTCCAGCTCTCATAGAGAACATGATGCCGTCGCTCCTCCCCCCCCGGGCGAATCCGCCGGGGGAGAAAGTGCAGCCATTATTTACGGCCGACCGCGAAACAATGCATTGCTAGGGGGCCCCGGAGCGGGCCCCCGCCGCGCTCCGGCCCCCGCCCCCCCCCGCCCTTATTCCGGGGGTTTTGTGAGCTCAATGCGGCTCAAATCCTTGGGAATAAGCCGTGTGAAACGGCCTAACTGCGCCTAATTTAAAAAAGCCTTTAGTACCAGCAAGTTCTTTCAGTTGTCTAATGTTCGGAAAAGGTTTTCATGTAAGTAATCAAAATTTCTGCGTTTGAATCTTTTGGGTTCAAACACACAAAAAGATACTCACTTCCAAACAGTTTTTGATAATAAAAAAATTTCTTGAATTTTTTCTATTATTAACACTGTGACTCTATTCAAACTAATCAGGATTTCCGAGGGAGGGCCTCCCTTTTTAATGGCAAGAATAGTGCGGCATTTCCAATGAAGTCAATAAAGTCCATGGAGAGCTGTGTGAATCCATCTTTCTTGGGATGCAGCACAACATCATGGGTTATGTAGTGAACAGAAACAGTGATGCAATTGCAAGCAGCAGAACAGTATTAACAAGTTTTTATATTCCTGTTACATAGTACCGCTGAAAAAAGACAAATGTACATAAAGTTCAAGCAGGGGCAAGAAGTGAACGAAATGAAGGGGTGTAGGTAATTTGAAAAACTTTATGGGCAACATGTAAAAACGGTGCTGCACCAGTTTTCTGGTATCAAAAATCTCTCGTAGCCCTGTTCTATAGATATGCGAACATTCATTCTATACATATATGAATAGTCGCATTCCAAACTTTGGCGCGATAAGCGACAAAGATCAGGGGCGGTCTGGGGACGTGTCGCACTACATTCGTAAAATTGGACACATTTATGATTCTTTGACGTCAAACCTAGGCACAGAACAGTTAGAACAGCCAGACCAGGTTAAAGGGGGTCTGCCTGAGCCTGAATTGTTGTATTGGCAATACAATGCGCCTGTATGTGTAACCTGCAGAAGAACAGGTTCATACATTCTGGTGCATTTTACACTGCCTTAAAGCGATTTAGAGCTTGTCTGTCAGTGCCGACGGTCATACATGTCACCCTATTTCTCTATGTCTACATAGGTTTCAATATCATTTTGTTGTAAGTAACTGTCTAATCCTTTCTTGAAGCTCCCACCTGTCTCCGCTGTGGGCCGCGCATGAGGCGGCTATTCCACAGATTCGCAGTTCTTATAGTAAAGAAGTCTTGTTGCATTCGGGAATTACACTTTTTTTTTTCTCCCGACGGAGGATTTGCCCCCATGTCTTTTAAAGGGGATTTTACACAAAACAGCTTTTTACCATGATTTTTAAATTTTAATTTAATATACATGGTAAAAAGTAGAAAAGACTCTGGTAGAAGGTTGACATTGAAATGGTTAAGAGGATTAATAGAGATTTTAACAAAATGTTGCGCTGGCTGGACCTAATATAAAATTAAACGTGTGTTCCAATCTTACACATTTATTACATAGAACTTTCTTAGAGCAGAATGGAGAATACTCTAAAAGTGAAACCTCCCCTCTGTTCTGTGCGGAGACTTTCAAAGGCTCATTCTCAAGATAGGTACAGATCTCAGAGATGGAACCCACACAGTATTAGACATTTATGGTAAATACTATTAATATAATTGATTAAGGTGGGAACACCCCCTTAAAAAATAACATTAAATCACCCCTAATGCCAGTGCCGCCCCATCACCATTGTAACTCGGTGGTATTCCCTGCTGGTGCCAAGTGATGACATCAGGTATATTGTTTATGTGTGGCTGCAGCCAATCACTCTTCTCATGTCATGTGACCGAGGCCAGTGATTGGCTGCAGCATTATGTGAATGATGTACATGATGTCATCACTGGGGACCATCAGGAAACACTGACACTTTGTTCGCCGCGGCTCTAGGACTGAGTTAAGATTATTTTATTACTTTATAACAGTTCTGGCCAATGAAGAATTTTGCTCTTCCCTATAATGATCCACCATAGTAATGAATTCAATATTTAAATCCTAGCCATTAGGTATATAATGTCATATGAATGCAGAAAGATGATAGTGTAGTCATGGACTTATTTTTACCAGATCAGCACATTCCTAATGATGGTTCTAGGCAAAGAAACAATACTCTGAATCATGCAACTATGTTAATGATAAAATGGTTCATTCCTATTTTTCAATGAAATATATATTAGAAAGTTTGAGAAAAGTCAAAAAATTGTGACCTCACCATGCGGTGATTACTGGGTCCTTTGTACCCTCTTCTTTTGGTTTATGACACCTTAAGTGCCTGCTTAGTGTAATATGTACCAATGGTTTCTATCTACATATTATCAGGTACTTCATGACTAGTTTTACCTGGAGCAGCTCTTAAAAAACATTGACCCATACATGTTTTTGTATCTATCTAGCTACAAGAGTCCCAACTCTTTTCCCATCAGCCTTTTAAAATATATTTAAATTCAGTGGAGCGATCAAGGCAAATAAGGTTCCACACGTCGAAATGGTGTCTCTCCCTAATAGGAAACATCACCCCCCTTTTTAACTACCCTAAGGAAAGGACAGTGGGGTAATATGGGAGTGGGAGACTTGTGCTGAATCAGGAACCTGAGGAGGAGATTACTAAAAGACACGAATACAAGGCTGTGGTTTATGGATTAGGAAACCCCCACCCTGCTCCCCTCAGGAGAAGAGGGACATTATTTACTTTATTCAAAGGTTCTCCCTCTGCTATGTACACTACTTTATAGAAGATAAAGTTGGACATGTCTGAACAGCATGTTTTCTTCAGAATAAGTCATTGTTATATACATTGTTGGACTGATGTTCTTGGAGCCCCTCATATGAAATTAGTCTGAGGGTCCACCAGTGGAAATTATTCTGATGGTCTACCAGAGGAGAGTATTCTAAGGGGCCACCAGAGGAAATTATTCTGATGGCCCACCAGTGGAAATTATTTTGATGGCCCACCAGAGTAAAGTATTGTGAGGGAGCACCAGAGGAAATTATTGTGAGGGCGCTCCAGAGGAAATTATTCTGAGGGCGCACTAGAGGAAATTATTCTGAGGGCGCACCAGAGGAAATTATTCTGAGGGAGCACCAGAGGAAATTATTCTGAGGGCGCACCAGAGGAAAGTATTCTGAGGGCCCACCATTGGAAATTATTCTGATGGCCGACCAGAGGAAATTATTCTGATGTCCCACCAGTGGAAATTATTCTGATGGCCGACCAGAGGAAAGTATTCTGAGGGCGCACCAGAGGAAAGTATTCTGAGGGCGCACCAGAGGAAAGTATTCTGAAGGCCCACCAGTGGAAATTATTCTGATGGCCCACCAGGGGAAATTATTCTGATGGCCCATCAGGGGAAATTATTCTGATGGCCCATCAGGGGAAATTATTCTGATGGTCCACCAGAGTAAATTATTCTGATGGCCCACCAGAGGACATTATTCTGATGGCCCACCAGAGGAAACTATTCTGAGGTCCCGCCAGGTGAAATTATTCTGACGGACCACCAGCTGTGGGCACACTTACTTTTAAGTAAGCATTGTACATGCAGGGCACGTTACTGTGACACAGCTTGGGCCCACCACAGGATTCTTTGGTGCTCTGGTGGGCCAGTCCAACTATATAATATCATTTTCATTATGTTGAAAATTGGTACAAATATAATGTATATAAAATACAAATTTTTTCTAGGTAGTAGATTACATATCTAAATACCTGTTTCCAGTAAATAATCTGTAAACATGGTAAATAGACACCTTATCTACCACTATAAATCAGGGGTGAACATTTCATTTGTGCAAGATGTGGAGCTGCACAGGGCCCAATAGGTAAAGAGTCCACTATCACCTTAAAAGCAGCTTCGTAATGTGCATTACGTTGTAAAGTCAGGGCTACAATAAGTGATTTCAAGCCCCTCTACAGCCAAAGAATTTAGGCTCCCCTCCCATTTCCAATTCCTGTCTTGCCCCTTTAAACAAAAAAAATAAAAAATTAACCAGGGCCCATGATAGGAGTACAGCCAATACTGCCCTCATGGTGGCCCTGTGTAAAGTACTGAGCGCATAGTTTTATGGCTAACAATTACATTTGGGGTTGTCTATAATGGGGTATTGGATAACCAGGGGCCCAAATACTGTTCTTGGGCCCTTTGCTGTAGCAGCTATACATGGGCAGATAGCTCATGGCTCGTAAGATACCTGCCCATTCTTAGCTCTTTCATGTTACTGACATATATAATCGTATTCCGGTCATTTCCTTTGTATTTCTTTGCTTGGAAATTTATTTATGTTTTTTACTTGTGCAATACTAGGGGCCACATGTATGAAAGCCTACGTCTAAAACTTGCTTTGTTGCCCATAGCAACCACTCAGAGTTCCCCTTTCATTTCATATAGTGCTCTGGAAAAATGAAAGAGGCGCTCTGATTGGTTGCTATGGGCAATGAAGTGAAATTTAGACCTAGACAGCTTTCATACATGTGTAATCTATCCATCAGAAAAGCTCAACATCTCCCCCTAGAATTCCTAATGACCACACTGTCCATAAAATCAGGTTGTGTATAGTCACAAGACTGCTATCCACTGTGTATAAAGCTGGAAATGAAATAATATGTATATAATATCAAAATAAATGTGATAATCCAGAACGTCTATGTATAATTTTGTGTAATAGAAACAATATCTGATCGATCCCACTTGAAATCTCTAATGCATTAATAAATAATTAGATTTGTTTAAGGAAAAAACAAAGAGGTAAAAGTGGAGGGTCACATATGCCGCAAAGATACATAATATGAATAATTGATAAGTAATATCTGTGCATATGTCCCTCGGTGCCACTGTGCAATGGGTCATAGGCTATAATGGGAGCTGGGGAAACACAGGAAAGATTCTCCTAAGGGATATGGAAAATGTAACAGTCAACAAAGCATCAATAATGTAGCCGTGCTGGAAAATGCCGCACGACCTTTCCTACCTACAGCTATCAAAACGTATATTCTTTTTTACAAGGAGTACTTTATCATCACTTTTTGCTGTGGCAACGTTTAGCATCAGGTATCCAGTGGGTATATGTGGGTGTATAGGTAGTGATGCATGCAAGATGTCCTTTGATGTCCAAGATGTTCTTTGAGGTTGTATAAAAGCAAGCCCCTTCCATCTCTATAGACCAAGCTTCTCACATTGGAGGACAGCCAAGGTGCCTGGGTAGGGCCATGACAGCGCTTGTGAGTTGCTATACAAAATGGTTTGTAGGTGTGTGCTAGAACTTCAAATCCATTTTGGTGCCGGTTCCTTCAGCTGGTATTGCTGCCATAAAATGACATGGTGAGCTGGATTCCACCTGTGGGACTTGGGTTTGACACATTGCCGTATTGTATTGCTGGTGTGATCTGTGAATATTAGCACTTGTCTCATGTTATTGGGCATTTGCTGCAGTTTCAGTGTGGTCAGTGACATTTGCACCCTCAGTGCCATTAGTTCTTCAGCTGGGGATAGCATGGGGAGGCATGTATATGGAAGAGACTGACCAGATTGAAGATGGGCCCTATGCTTGTATAAAATGTGTTGTGCTAGTCAATTGACAGAACCTGAATGTTTCTGACCAGTCATTAGCAGCTACTGGTGCAGTAGTGGGAGAGACGGCAAGCCGAGTGTGGTGTTGGGCTGCAAGAGACTGTATGAGAAAATAAGCTGGTCTCAGTCCTGATCTATGGGCCTGCTGACTGGGCTCTGGGTGCAGGAGGTGTGACGTGACTTCTGGGGGTCTCTATGAGAGAGATGAGAGATAAGGCAGCAGTAGAGGAGTAAACCTATGTTTACGCAGCATTTTTCAATGACGATTCCACCGTGATGTTCTCGTTGAAAACTCAAAGAAAACTCTTTCCATTGACTTCAATGTAAAAATCACATTGTTGTTCAAAGAACTTGGATTTTTGACCAGTGGATTCTAAATTCTCAATGCGGATAAAAATGCGGTTGGATTACAAAGGGTAAATTTCTAGTTTTTATGCTTAAGTTTTTACTTGTACTTGTGAATGTACTCTGAGAGCCCCCAGCAATAGAGACACAGTGGGAAAATGAGAACAGCCAGAGAAATGGCTACTGCAGGACTCCTGGTGCAGGAGGGTAACATCAAGAGTGAGTGGCACTTATACAAGCAGGAGACTGAAGGAGAGAAAATAATGAGACTGTGTGATATTTGTACCCTTGACTCAATGGTCAGAAGACAGGGACTGGGTGATTTCGTGCCCCTGTTACAGGGGACTAAAAATAAAGACTGTACAGAGATAAATTCCACATCAGAACCACCAGTCGTGACCTGGGGTGTAACTGGCATTCACAGGCCCCATAGCAAATGTCACAGGGCCCCAACATCTAATGATGGGAAACAGCAGTATAGGGTGGCAATAATTAGAGCTATAAATATAGCTCTATATATCAGAGAGATCACATAGCAGTAATATAGGTAGCAAAATGATACAATGGGGCAGATTTATCAAGGCAGTTGCGCCAGAATTCTGGCACCATTTGCACCAGAAACCAGCTTTTCGTCACATTTACTATGTGTTTTAGACGATTTCAGACGCTTTTGCGCCACGTTCCACAAAAGGGTCGTGGCCTCGTAAAAGGGGGGTGTGGTTTTGCAGAAAGGGGCGTGGCTTAAATGCGCCAAAAAAATGCGCCCGAATTTTGTTGCAGTTTTTGGCGTGAAAGTAAGCCTACTTAATTGTGGTACAAACTTAGACTAGACAGTTCTAACCTGCGCCAGATTTATCAACGCTATGATAAATGTGGCGCATTATAAAACTGTCTAGTCTAACTTTACACTGTCTAAAAGTAAGACACTATTGATAAATTTGCCCCAATGTTCTTACACCTGAGCAGTTCCCCTCAAGCTCTGTGCCCCATAACAGCTATTATGGCTGCTGCTGCTAGTAATACGCTTATGGCCTTGACTGTTGTAGCTAAGTCTGTGTCTCTAAGTCTGTGACTTTTATAGGCAGCGCTTGTGGCCACCAGATTTGGGGAACCTTTTGCAAGTAAAGTAACAAACTGTGAGTGTGCCTTTCTAGCTGTGCCATATTCTCAAATGGTTAGTCACTATCAGGAGGAGTTACTGCGCTAAACACAAGGGGTTAACATCACCACACCTGATTGACTTCTTTCATGAAGAAGCTGGGGGATAACCTCTGTGGGAAATCTAATGTCACACGCCATATTGGTCAGTCAATGTTACAAAGTGTAACCTAAGGGCCTACATTTACCACTGACCTTTAGAAAAAACTCATTAGCTGAACATGTACTTCATGTTGGCCCACCGCTGATTTATGGGGGTCTGTATGAGCTGGACCGGGACTAAAAAGCAGCTTTGACACAAAAACTCCATCGGCCCTTCCATATTGCTGAAAATGGTTGCGTGCTTTGGGCATTAAACAATGTGGGTCACACACAAATCAGTGAAATGAAATAAAAATGGAGCCTCAAGTTACGTCAGGATACAATATTTTCACCATACAATGGTCTTTCCTGGGATACTGTATCTTGAAACCACATTCACCATACAATGTCACAGACACTGCTGATCTGTGGCACGTGTGATTGATGGAAGATCCAACCTTTTACTTGTAAAAAATCTATATTAGAGTAGTGAATGCACTTTCTTTATAATGGGTAACATTTTGGGGCTACGGAACTCATTTTCATAGCATTATTGTTTCAACATACAATGGTTTCATCATACAATAGTCATCCCAAAACCAATTATTGTTGCACGTTGAGGGAGCGCTGTATTGGGTATTTTCATTGTACATTAACACTATACATTGTCCAATATAACCAACAATACCACCAATCAGTGACCATATAGAGGTTATATACTAGTTCTACAGGAGGTGCTCTACAGAGTACAGTCACACTATACAGTTGGACACAAAGCTAATTGGACACAATCACAGGCAAAAATGCAATTCAAGAGGATCTTTCAGCTTTTTTGGACCAGTTTTAGTAAAGACTTGTATTCTGGAAATTCACAACTTAAAATTCTGCCTTTTGCTATTCCACAGTTATTTCTCCAGGAAATTTATGAATACATTTATAACTTGTTAAAGGGCGGTCTCTGTATAGTCTGACATTGTGCAATGATTGCTGGCAGAATCAGACTGTGCAGTGATACATGCTATTGGCAACAGAATGGTAATACTTAGTTGTCAGTCAGTCTAAGTGTACGTCCACATGATAAGTGAAATGTACTCGCCAGATTCTTCTGCTGAAACCGCATTGTCCAACTCGTTTTTTTGTTTAAAAACCTCTTTGACAAAGTAAGTATTTTTCAGAAGCTAAAAATACCTAAAACATATTAATTAATGTAATTTACAGGGGTTTTCTCGCCACATTGATTAGCTTTAAACATTTAGGCAAAGATAAATTGCTGTTCTGAATTTTCTTCTTTTCAAAGCTAGCACAGTTCTTATCTCCTGCTTGTGTACACAAGCTTCCCTAGGGTACCGACCACTTACCTTTGCTCTTACAGGCTGTAGAGCTCTGACTGACATGGTCATGTCACTTCCTGCTACGTCTTATCATCAGCACAGGAGTTTGTGTTTTTTTACTGACAAACCTGAACTCTTATGAACTTTGTAGCCTTCTGCCCTGCTGTTTGGATCCCACCATCACCAATGTCCCTTTTATAGGCTCAGCTAGTAATAGTAAAGCTGATATGTCAATCACCGCTATAGAACCATCCCCAGCCTGAACAAGGAGTGTGAGTCTGAAGCTGACTGTGTGAAACAGACTCTGTGAAATAACATGGTGAGAACACCTTTTTAACTCAAATGCTAAAAATAGACTAGCATATATATTAAATGACACCTATTGCTCTTAAATGAAGAAGTTGTCCCTTAAGGAAAAAAATGCTCCTTGGGCCCTAATAAAAAAAAAACCCTATATTCAGGTCAGGTTCCAGCTGTGTATATTTCCAGTCTTATATTTTCATTCTCCTACCTTCTTCTTACATCACTGTTTGAAGCTGTTCAGTTCTGAACGGTGATGTAAATGAATGGCACATGACCGCTGCAGCCAATCAGATATTCCAGTAACAGGATAACCCTACACTAATATTAATCCTAATTTAAGGTTTCACAATCTAAACCAGAGCAATGTGATGATAAAAGGTCACCGCAGATAGACAATACATTGATCTTACTCAGCTCCTCTGTTCAAAATATGTAAAAGAAAGTTAAAGAGATTGTCCATTATTTTAGAAATAGGTTGCGTTGGTCAGCAAGGGTTAACAAAAGCCCGCTCAGTTCCAGCATTGCCACTGGTCTCCACTGATGACATCATGTTCATTGGTCACATGACCCTGCAGCCAATCACTGACCTCAGAAGTCACATGACATTCATAAAGGCAGAGTCTGCTGAGGTCACTGATTGGCTGCAGCATCACATGACTGATGAACATCTCATCATCGGTGGGGAGCACCAAGAGCAGTGGCAACGCTGGAATGAAGCAGGCTTTAGGCTATGTTCACACAGCATAATTGCGGTGTGTAATTAATTTGCTCAGGAGCTCCCAAGAGCTACCGCGGGGCGGGGAGGAGGGGGGAGTGGCAGCCTAACGACCCCATAGACATTCATTACTAGCGGCAGGTATTCGCCACTAGTACTTGACATGTCACTTATCTCCCCCCCGTGGTGTATTGTTCGAGCGGGGAGAGGAGGCGTAGTCCATAGTTCTCTATGAGAGCTGAGGATTACCGTAATTATTGGGACGTATCTCGGCCCGTATTGAGTGCAGTACGGCGCGAAATAATGGCCGAAATACGTCCCAATTTCACCCGTGTGAACATAGCCTTACAGGTTTTTCTATCTTTAATCCCTCCCAACTAGCCAAGTCATTTTCTTTTAGTTCTACTTTTATCATCAGCTTTAGATAACATTTATATGCATTATTAATTATCATGTACTGATTAATGAATACAGTTTTTCTATTAATTTACATATAATCTAGTTATATAATTGAAGCTGGCCATCTGACCTATTACATTTTATTAAAAATAGCTCACACTAGTGGGAAATTATAATGGAAGTCATACTTAGCACAGACATCCCCCATCCTAACACTTCCCAAGTCTTCCCACTTCCCTGTTGGTCGCTACCTCCTGGATCCTCTCGACCAGGCATATTTGACCACTGCAGCTAAACAAGCTGTAGAGGGTAACTAATATGGCCAGTGATTGGCAGAAGTCACATATCCTGTGTCGAGATGGACTAGGAAGCAGAGATCATTGGAGCACTCATAATGGAAATGGCGGGATATCAGTATAAGTTTGGTCTTGTTTAATATTTTTTCACCACTTTGAATCATTTTTTTTTTATTTGTAAATGACAACTCACTTAAAGGGGTATTCCCATGTAGCAAAGTCTATTGCCATAGTTGACGCTCAGCTAGAGGTCGTCCTCTCCATTTACTTCTATGGGAGCCCCCAAATATAACTGAGCACAAACACTCGGCTATATTCAGTACTTCCATAGACGTGAATGAGTAGGACATCCGCAAATACTGCCCTCCTCATTCTCATGTATGGTTGGCTCGCAGCTGACTGTGGCAATAGACTTTGCTTTGTGGGATTACCCCTTTAATGATATAACTCTGGCTGCCTGGAGCCACAAATCAACAGAACTGACTACATATGGATTTAGATCATTGAACTAAATTGGAGCTGTAAATATCTGTCTGCAGTGATCTCCCTCTAGTGGTGGCTGATATCAAACACTATCTGGGAAACTCATTGTGGCAAAGGGTTGAACATTTTTGTACAGACGTGGTCTTTGGCGAAAAGATCCTATTTTTCCCCTTACTGTGCCACTCACTCCACTTAAAAAAATAAGTGTGGCGCTTGGTGGGGAGAGCCCCCAAAGGCCAAACATATCCACTGTTACTTAGCTTAGCTTACAGTTCATAGTTGACACAGACTTCATTACGTGGGCAGTCACAGTTGTACCAGGTTTTATTAAGAGGTATCTTACTCTGTGTTCTTAGTTCAGTTTTCAGCATTAAACCGATGAATGAAATGTCTGTCTTAATAAATGCCTGCCTCTGACTATATGTGAGCAAGCTAGAGAAGCACTTTTAGCGTTGGACCCTCTCCAGCTAGATGACCATAGCAGTTGTGTAGTCCACCTCTGTGGAAAGTAATCTAAACTTTTCTATGCTGCAAACAAAACATATACCACAGCGAAAAAAGACAAAATGTAGTAAAAAAATAACCTGTGCATGGGCTAATGAAGGCTATGGACACTCCACAATATATGTTTGAGGACCTTATTCAGGTTATTCTGACATATATGTGCAGCATATACTCCAGGGACATATCTAGAATTTATAGGGCCCCATAACAAAATAAAAGGGCCACCACCACCTACTGACACGAGACTCAACTAACAACATAAAAGGTGTAGTAATAGTTGAAGGTATTGATAGTAGTGCCATATATTAGAGTATAAAGCCACCAGTTTGTCATGTTTTAGCTACAATGTTCTGGCACATGAGTGGGCCTCCTTAATCTCTGGGACCCTCTGTCTGTTTTGGCTATAGTTACACCCATGGTCCCATGGTATGCCCCATTACAGATGAGAATGAGCCCCAAATAACACATTTCTACTTTGGGGAAAATAAATATTTGTTCATGTACTATTATTAGAATCACTTTAGTAACACAAGAAGGAAGTCCCGAGGGAAATCATGGCTGCAGATACTCAGATCAGATTGCAGCCTATATTCTGCTAATGAACAGTCAATTGCAGGGAATGTAATTTTCCTATCCATGCTTTGCTCTATTATCAGATTGTGCCCACTCACAAATAGTAATTTCAGTAATAGTAGCACTATAAGGAATGGCTATAAATGCTCTCTTCTCTAATATACAACCACAAGCACAACAGAAAATGGCCTTTTGAGAGCCATGAAGTTCAACTATGACCCTAAAAAGTATGTTAATAGCTCAAACCATCCATAGAACTAGTGTCAAACTAATTCCAGACGCTTCATAGTCACATTTACTGTTATTTAGCATCACTACAAAATTTTAAAACAGATCTGTCAGCATAATATGCTACACTCTATAAGGGCAGCATATTACAGCTACATGTCCGTGCTGCTAGCAGCAAAAAGGGCACAAAATCTGTTGTGTTGCTTTGACTTTGAAGGTGCTGAAAGATTGTGCGTCCGGAGTGTTCTTAAGGAGAGGGCAGTGGCTGACAGGCTGCTGCGTAGGCAAATATTCGCAGAAGTCCGTCTATAACTTACATAGGCCAGCAAATTAATATGACAGATCTGCTTCACACAGTTCCGTCGGCGGCTATTAAAATCTTCCATCTACTGCAATAACTGTTGTTGTTTAGAAGCAGTGCATGATGATTTTACAGTCTGATCTCTCTCTGTCAAAACTCTACATTCAATGCCCTGTAGTACCTGTGTAATACATGCACATAGTCAGTATTGTGCACCCAGAACTGTATTCACAATTCTGCAGGATGCTTCTAAAAACCATCAGAGTCCACAGAACTACCCCTAAAACTTTAGATGCGCCCTTTAGTAATGAAGT
The DNA here is from genome assembly GCA_025379985.1 of Phyllomedusa bahiana. Taxonomy (NCBI): domain Eukaryota; kingdom Metazoa; phylum Chordata; class Amphibia; order Anura; family Hylidae; genus Phyllomedusa; species Phyllomedusa bahiana. The sequence goes on from JAODAL010001002.1 coordinate 173,221, forward strand.
AGGATAATAAGGGCATGTTCACATGTCAGGTTTTTTCTATACCTCAGAGGGCAGCCCAGGATTTTTACTTAACAGAGGCAGTTTTTTGGGCCATATGTATGAACCTGTTTATGTCTAAAACTCACTCTTTTGCCGATAGTAACCTATGGGCAAAAAAGTGAGTTTTAGACCTAAACAGGTTCATACATATGGCCCTTTGTCTCTGATTTGGACATGGTATATTCTCATATCAATATAATTAAACTGTGTCACTCCTGCTCAAAGTGAATCTGAGCAGGATTCAATCGAATGTCCATTTTTTTCCAATCAACGAATTTGAAATGTATGAAAAATTACAGAAGTGGCTTGAATGTTGCTGTTGTGCTTCAGTTTTTTGGGTCAAAATCAAATTCGACCTGAATCTGAGTTCGGGTTATACAGAAATGATTTTTATAGAACGCCAAACAAATCTAGTGTTTCCTTAACCCTAAATTGCGGTTAGGGATTTTTAACTTGTCTGTGGGCCTTCATTTACCAGTTCCCTTCAACTCTGGTCCCACGCAGGGGCGTAGCTACAGGGGGTGCAGCGGTAGCAGTCGCTACCGGGCCCAGCAGCCTGAGGGGGCCCAAAAGCCCTCCTGCCACATAAGAAGATACCAGCATTGTAAATGGTGCATGGTAACTGGGGGGGCCCCATTTCACTTTTCGCACCAGGGCCCAAGAGCTTGAAGTTACGCCTCTGGTCCCACGGTATTTGTTGTCTGACCTCATTTCCGATCCAACATAAACTTAGGGTACCATAATATGAGTTACACCAGAAGTGACTCGTGAAGTGACATTAGAGCCTGAGTGCCACAGGACCAAAGGCAAAAGCAACCGGAGGTGAGGGGGACTGTTAAACTAAGCCCTGTAGCTAAAATCTCTGACGGTCAGGATTAGGGATAGGTTTAGGTTTGAGGTCAGAGTGAAAAAATTCTGGATATTTGGTCAAATCAGTGACAAACGGAACAGTGACAGACTCAAGAAACACTATTGAGGATACTAGGCCCGGGTAACTAATCTGTCTCTCACATACCATGTGGCATTTAAAGTGTTGTCTACCTATGTGTCACAGGAGCATTTGGCCTCCCTAGGTACCAAGGCACAGGTTCCCCCACTCACCACAGATACATATATTATTATTTTCACCTTGGATCCAGCATTATGCCTTCCTCCTCCTCCTCCAGTCTTATGTTATCTTCCGGTCTTCTCTCAAACGGGACGTCATTTCTGCAGCTGTTGATTGGCTACAATGGTTACAAGACATTGACTGACATCACTATTCAGGGCATTTACTCCCTGTCCCGTTCCTCAGAGGACCGGAACATAACAGAAGATTGGTGGAAGGCGACAATGGCACAATGATGGGTTCAATGTGAGAGGAGAGGTGAGTATAAGTTTTTTTTATTTTAAAAAGGCAGCAGTATGCTATTTAAAAAAGAAATGTCCTGGACAATCCCTTGTGAAAATATAGATGGCCACCACAGACAACCAGTAACAAGAAAAAAATATAAAGCATTGAAAAGCTAGGAGTCCAAAGTCACCAATCATGCATGCAGTTTCTACACCAGTCTGGACAGTAGCATACTAAAAATAACTTTGCCCTTGTTTCGGAAGTGTGGTAGACCAATGAGGATTGCAGACTATTGCGTGCCGTACTGTACAAATTTGCTGTACTGTTCAGTTCTACTATTGTTTTGTAATGTTTAGATTTCCTGAAATTCATCGACAAACCTTTGGTCAGCTATTGTTACTGTCCAAATCCTGCTGCTTTCGTGTAAGACTCACCATTGTTGTGAATGGGCATCTGGAATGCTTTTGCATAATTATTAGAGCTGTTGACTTTGCATGTGCATTGTGATCTTTCTAGTAATAGATTTGGGAGACAACAGTTGTGGAAAGCCATACGGTCACATAGAAGACAAAATAAACTGACCCCGAGTTGGGGACTAAAGAATTCTGAGTCTTTAACAATTACATTTTGTATGCGCTCATCGCTTGTCTGCACGCTACTGTCTGGGTGAGAGTTGTAAGATTGATTTTTATATAGACAAACTGCATCAACAGCAAAAACATTTGTGATATTCTACAGTAGAAGACTTAGATGACCTCTTGGTGGAACATGTTCAGTATGTCCTAGACGTCAAATTAACTCCACTACAGTTGTTTCTCATACTACAATCACCTATCCATTGCAGGTCAATGTACTGTAGTTTCTTTATAAATGCATTTCTTATGTGTATGTAGAGCAAAATACCATGAAATGGTAAATTAATACAGACAGTGTCAGCCGCCTGCTGAATGGGATGCCAATGATGGCCTGGCAGCCAAATCTCTTATCTGTCGTGAATCTTAATATTATTTCATACAGGCTCCGACTGGCCCACAGGGGTAAACCTCTGGTGGGCCCCCAAGCACGGCAGACCTGGAGCTTCTTTTAAACTGCATATATATCCCTGAGAGAGGCAGAAAGGCAGAGAGAAAAGGCAAAAAGCAAGAGACAGAGTGTAAGACACGTACAGTAGCTGTAGGGTGACCCCCACCCAAAATTTAAAACCCCTCCCTGTAACTGGTGGCCCCATAGTCAACTCCACTGGTTGGCCCCACAGTCAACTCCACTGGTGGGCCCCAAGAACAAAAGTCCACTGTTGGGCCCTAGGCACTCCAGTCCGATTCTGTGTGTATAGCATAATTAGATATCATATGGTGCCGATATTAGATTTCTTCATGGATGGAGATGTTGTTTGGTCACTATAAGTTAGTATAATTTGAGTATTGTTTTGTGGCACTTGCTTAAAAGGGGTTTTCTCACCATGATGTTTCACAGTGCCACAGTCAGCTTTAGACCCACACTTCGTGGTCAGGCTGTGGGTGCTTCTATAACAGTGATTAGCAAGTCAGTTCTGCTGTTTCCAGCTATTCCTGTTACAGTGACATGACTACAGGAGATTTATAAAGTGTAGTACACAAGTCTGAAAAGCTAAGAGTGAAAGCTTTCATTTAGTTAGGTAAACAAAATTCCATTGCTAGAGATAAGACCCTGCTGGGAGTAACTCACCATGGTCAGAACTGATTGACTAATGACAGCTTGGATCAATGAGAGATAAGAGAGGAAGTGGAGAGAGGTGGTCGGTAACCAGAAAAACTTGTGTGCTCTAAGAGGAGATAAAAACGTCTTTATCTCCTGACCAAAGCAAAATCAACATAGCAATGTGTTTGGTAATAATCTTCATTTACCTTTCCCTACATGTTAAAAGCTAATTATTGTGGTGAGAAAACCTCTTTAACCACTAAGTGGAACTGCTACTTTTTAGATACTATGAAAATAACGTGAAGGCAACCCTGAATATAGACACTAAGGGCCACATATATGAAAACTGTCTAGATCTAAAATTTACTTTGTTGCCCATATCAACCAATCAGAACACTCCTTTCATATCATATAGTGCTCTGGAGAAATTCAAGGGGCACTTTGATTGGCTACTGTGGGTAACAAAGTGAATTTTAGACCTAGACAGTTTTCATACATGTTGCCCTTAGGGACACATGTATGTACGAGACTGCAGCAGTAGTCTGGTGTCCCAAAAATTGGCGCCTGGGCACCAAAAATCATACATGTCACCCTAAAGGTGTATTCCCATCTACAACATTAATGACATAGTGATTGGATATGCCATCAATGTATGATTGGTGGGCATCCTACCTTTGGGACCTGCATCTACCTTTAAGACGGGATCCTGAAAGTTGTAGGTCACAATTTCGCACTACTCTTTATTCTGTTCTATGAGAGATCTGAGTTCAAATGAACATACCGCTTTGCTGTACTTGGAAGTCCCGTCGAAAATAGTGGAGAGTACTGTCCAAGTGCTACCGACTCTCAATTCTAAAGGAAGCCTTTTAGGAGCCCATTCGTGAGATAGGTACAGGTCACAGGGGTGGAACCTGCACCTATCACTTGTTGGTGGCATATCCTATCTGTATGCCATCCATGCAGGTTATGAGATCAACCCTTTAATATAGCAAACAAATTATATACAACAATAGAAATTATTACTGGAGCACAACATGAATAGTGTGCCAGACTTTATGCCTGGGCAGTGTGTTCCACCTTCATCAACAGGGCACATGGTTAGGGAAAAAAGCATCAGTTCAGATGTTTAGTTAATGAGTAAATAAAAAGAAAAAAACAGACACTACAAATAACCAAAACAGGTGTGCTGCCATCAAATATGCAAGGACGGAGACAGAAACAGCCGGGAAACATAGAAAAAGGGTGCACACCCCCCAAAAATGGTATCAGGGGCTTAAGTAGCATTCATAAGGCCCCATAGCAAAATGAGACAGGACCCTGACACCTAATGATGGGAAACCTAAACATCAGTATAGGTAACAATAATAAAAGACAGAAATTATAGTGCTGATTTTGTAAGTTTTCTTACTATTGAACCAACAGTTGTCTCCTTCTCACCCAGTATATTACTTGTGCAGGTTTATGATCTTGTCCCTGACATCCTTAGAAAGCTCTTTGGTCTTGCCCATGTTGTAGAGGTTAGAGTCTGAAATTGAGTCTGTGGACAGAAGTCTTTTATAAAGGTGACTATTTAAGACAGCTGTCTTTAATGCAGGTAACAAGTTGATTAGGAGTCTAACTGGTCTGTAGGAGCCAGAACTCTTAATGGTTGGTAGAGGATCAAATACTTATTTCTCACTGCAAAATGCAAATAAATTTATATAATTTATACAATGTGATTTTCTGGATTTTATTTTTGATATTCTATCTCTCAAGGTTAAAATTAACCTGCCCTTAAAATTATAGACTGTTCATGTCTTTGTCATTGGGCAAACTTACACAATCAGCAAGGGGTTAAATAATTATTTCCTTTGCTGTATCAGAGAGCTTACATAGCAGTGGTAGGAAGCAGAAAACCTCTATTATCTACACAACAGTACGAAATAGTGTAGGCCCCCTCAATCTCTGGACCCCACAGCAGCTGCTATGGCTTATTCTGCTATAGTTACGCCCATGTATGATATGTAAAACAAGAACCTTTATTAAGACAGCACACATATAATAAAAACTATTAAAAAGCCAAACTCAAAACATGTACTGGTCGATTGATAATAGGCCAAAGACAGAGATCCATCCAATATTGCAACAGGGGACTAAAAATAAATATTGCCTCACTATAACAATAAAGTATAACATACAAAATGTCCTAAAAAATATATGTTGTATCCACAAATAACAAAGTGCAAAAGATAAAACAACGATAAAATGACACATGCAAACTCTAGATGCTAAATAAACTAGGAAGCGTATATAAAAAAAATGCTAAGAAAAATATCAAGTCAAAAGGACAGACAAATGGTCGATCAGTCCCCGGGGGTGGGATCTTTAAACCAAATCCCACACGTATAGCGGTGTCCAACGGCTTCCTCAGGGGTAAGTATGTCACATAGGAAACAACTCTGAAGCCATTTCAGCTTTTTCCTACTTTATTACTTTATAATTATATTAATGTTCATGACAAGTATGAATTGTGTGCTTCCCTAATGTATATATCCAAACAGCCCCATATTGAGTGGCATCCATCATACATTGGCTCCCAGGTTAAAACATGCACTGTGTGATTTATATCTTTTTTACTGGATGCACCTCAGTGGAACACCTCAGTCCAGAGTAGTCAAACGTAAACCTAGAGAGATACTACGTGAATGATGGCCAAATTGTAGCTCTTCTTGTTGGGAAATGCGGTCTGTAGATAAATTTAGCGTATGTAGAGGGAGCTTTCCTTGTATATATACTAATGTAGTATGACTGAGGATATATTGGGATATACTTACTAGAACCTGTAAGAAGGATTTCTGTCGTAAAAGCTGGAATTAAAGAGGTTTCCCGATCATACAGCTGTATGCTAGTAACGTCACAAGGGTCACATGAGATTTTGGATCTGATAGGTGAATGAGACTGAGACAGTTGGACATATGTGTGGTCATCGCCCCATTAAAATCAGCCCCAGGGTCCAATCACTTTCCATAATGGTAGAGGCCCCTATCAGATGACTAGTTTGAAGAAAAATTGTGCCATATCTTAAAAAAACCAGGTTGCATTAGGTAAAGGCAATGAAGAATTTAAAAAAATCTATTTTGTCTCTTCTAGTCTTCAGACTAGAGACTCAATATTACTAGTATTTTTATACTGTAAAACGTACGTTAAAGAAGACTTATTTATGAAGACCAGCACAGACAAAAGCATAGGTGCCCCTCACAGTAAATCAAATTATAGCCACCAGGGGCTAGATAAAATCTAATTGTCTATCTCATATTTATTTAACTATCAATCTATCTATCGCATGACAATTTGTATATCTAATTTCTATCTATCTATCTATCTTTATATCTATATATCTATATATCTCTCTATCTTATATCTGCCTATAGATATATATCTTATATATCTGCCTATTTATATATCTATCTACTATCTATCTATTATCTATCTATCTATCTATCTATCTATCTAATATGTATCTATTTATCTATCTCAAATCAAACAGTTATCTATATCATATCTATTGGTATATTTGCATATCTATCTTATATATGTCTATTTAATATTTATCTATTAATCTCTCAAATCTATCTGTATATCTGTCTATTTATCTATCTCTTTCATATCTTCTAGTATCTGTCTGTCTGCATCTATCTATCTATCTATCTATCTATCTATCTATCTATCTATCTATGATCTATCCATATATCTATCTATTTATCTATCTCATTTATATTTCATATATGTCTATACATTTATCTCTTATACAAGTCTATCTATCTATCTATCTATCTATCTATCTATCTATCTATCTATCTATCTATCTATCTATCTATCTATCTATCTATCTATCTATCTTTATCTATAGTATGTCCTCTATCTATCTCACATTTATCTATATCATTTCTATCTGTACATTTATCAATCCATCTCTCAATCTAATATCAATCTATCCATCCAGGGCCTCATACAGCTAAAGCGTCTGAATACCGCCGCCTTTCCCCCTCGCGCTGACCCCGCCGCACCATTGTTTTTTTTATTTAGTTCTTGTTTGATTTTACAACGTACAATTTATTTTGTGCGGTCAAGTTACATGATAACCGCCTATCACCACTATAATATTACTGACCAAACCAGTATACCAAGATCAATATTGTCAAACAACAACAATATGCCAAGACCAAATAATACCCCACATATCACTACCATAGGTGACGACAGCACTATAATGTTACTGACCAAACCAGCATACCAATACCAATGTTGCCAAATAACAATATACAAAGACCAAATAATACCCCACATATCACTACCATATGCTGACCAAACCAGCATACCAAAACAGATATAACAATAATATACAAAGACCAAATAATACCACCACATGATCACCGCTTGTCGCCACTATAATGTTACTTACCAAACCAGTATAACCAGAGCAATATACACATATCACTACCATATGGTGACTAATCTATCTGTGGCATGGTGTGGAAGCATCTTTGTAATTGTATGGAGGCATCTATGGCATGGTATGGAGGCATCTATGACAATGTATAGGGGCATAGTTACATAGTTACATGGTTGAAAAAATACATATGTCCATTAAGTTCAGCCAGGGATGGGGAAAGATGTGGTTGAAGGGAAGGGATAGGAAATTTTTAAGTTTTGCTTTCCATACTGATGAAGACTCGGAACATATAAGGCAAGAATTAATCTGCTCTAAATGAATATTTAATTTCTGATCCCAAAATGTCCATCAGAATGGATCTAAATTTTTATACAACATCTATGGCATTGGATGGAGGTATGTGTGTAATTGTATAGGGGCATCTATGGCATTGTTTGGAGACATCTATAGCATGGTATAGAGGCATCTGTCATTGAATAGGGGCATCTATGGCATAATGTGGGGACAGCTAATGCACTGAATGACAGCATCTATGGCATTTTTGGAGGCATATATATCATTGTATGGGAGCTTTTATGTTATTGTATAAAAGCATCTATTTCATTGTATGAAATCATCTATGGCTTTGTTTGGGGGCATCTCTGTAGTCCAATGCTCATTGGGGACAATTTGGGGTCATCTGAGGCGTTCAACAGCACACTGTATTGTTCTACTGTGATGGGGGGTGGGGGTGGGGGGTTCAGTGCCTCCGACATAGAAGGAGATGTAGTTGCTTGACCCTGGGGGTCAGGTTTGCCAAGCACTTTATAGATGCATTTATGGCATTTCATGGAGGCATATATGGCATTGTATGAAGTCATCTCTATAGGGCAAGGCAAAAAATGGTAATCCTCCCCCCCCAGATCATAATAAAGTGGACGATCCTTTCAAGCTCCTATAAGCGTGGACTGCACTAGAAGATGCTTGATGTGGATTTGAGGTTGCCTCCATAATTACATGTACACACGCGGCATTATTGCTGCAATATTTTTCCTGTCAGTTTTATGCACCATTGTGAATACACCTTCAGGATATATTTATACGGGCCGCTCGTGTGCCATAAAACTGTTCACCAAACCAAGCAACTGTCAGCAGGAATTATTGCTATTTTGCATTGCATTTTTTTGCCTAATTATAGGTGAGACATTTACCCCTTAACACACTGGGATGTATACATCTGTCACAGCTGAGTGCTAGTTACCACTCTGTAAAGTATATACACTACAGGGGACATGTATGTAAACTGTCCAGGTCTAAGACTTTCTTTGTTGCCTATAGCAACCAATCAGAGCCCCTCTTTCATTTTTTCAGAGCACTATATGAAATGGAAGGGGAGCGTTGATTGGTTGCTATGGGAAACAGAGAAAGTCTTTGGCAGAACAGTTTTCATACCTGGGACCTATATGTCACAATGATCTCAGTGACAAGATGAGCGTCAGATTAACTCTAAGGCCCCGTTCACACGGCTTATTTGCCGACGGATTGGCGCCGTATTCCGCACCGGATTTGCGCTTCAATACGGCGCCAATCTGTCGGAGTCATTACGGTAATCCACTGCTCTCATAGAGAACAGGGGATTCCGTCGCTCCTCCCCGTCGGCAAATCCCCGCGGGGGAAAAGTGACATGCACATTATTTACGGCGCGGACGCGCCGTAAACAATGCATTGTCTATGGGGCCGGGAGCGGCGCCCCCTCCGCGCTCCGGCCCCGCCCCGCCCCCTATTCACGGCGGATTTGTGCGCTCAATACGGCGCACAAATCCGTCAGGAATAAGCCGTGTGAACACGGCCTTAGGCTAGGCTCACATGATGTACTGCGGCACCTGGGGGAGCCCGCCGGCCCCATTGACATTCATTACTCGTGGCGTGTATTCGCAGCAAGTAATTGACATGTCACTTATCTCCCCGCGCGGTACAATACGATCGTATTGTACGAGCGGGGAGAGGGAGGCGTAATTTCCCTAGTTCTCAATGAGAAACTATGGGTTACCGTAATTTTGGTGCGCATTTGGCCCATATTAGAGCGCAAATACGTGGCGAAATGTGCGCCGAGATTAGCCCATGTGACCATACCCTAAGGGTATGTTCACACGGCTTATTTTGGCGCGCATTTCGCAGCGTATTTCACTGTGTATTGCGCGTTATATGTGGCGAAATGCGCACCGCAATTACGGTAATCTGTAGCTCTCGTAGAGAGCTATGGATTACACGTCCTCCAGCTCATACAATACAATCGTAATGTACGCGCAGGGGAGAATTGACATGTCAATTGATCGTGACGATTACGCGCAGCGAACAATGCCACCCCCTTGCTTTGGGAATACACGCTAATCAACGTGACTCCCATAACACGCGGCGTATTGCGCAGTTACGCCGTGTGAACATACCCTAAGGGTTTGTTCAGATGGCATATTTGCGGGGCATAGTTTGGCACGTAATTGAGCTGCAATGCACCCGAAGTACACCCACAAATACGGTAAAATCATAGCTCTCATTGAGTACTATGGTTAAAGAGTATTCCCCGGTGCGCAGGACGGCCACCGTGTACTTCTGAAGCAGCAGGCGTATAGCGCTGCGCGCAGTGCGCTTTGCTATACGCCTGCAAGACGCTGTGTGAACATACCCTAATTCCCACAGTTTAACCCCTTATCTACTACAGCAAATAGCGACTACACCTTCTCCTTCTGTTAGCCCATTAGTGAAGACAGTTCTGGGGTGCTAATAAGATATCATGCAGCCAGGGACCTAAGTAACAATAAATTAAATGTAACAACTCCAAAACAGAGTCTAAGGCTATGTACACCTGGCGTAATTGTGGGGTGTACTGTACGCCCCGCAATTACGCCAGGTGTTTGGGAGTCGCGCTGATCGGTGCGTACTCAAGCGTCGCGGGGGGCTGGTAGCCCGCCGGCCCCATAGACTGTCACTAATCGCGGTGCGTATTCGCCGCAAGTAAATGACATGTCACTTATCTCCCGCCTCGTATTGTACGAGTAGGGAGAGGAGGCGTAATACATAGTTCTCTATGAGAACAGTGGATTACCGTAACTTTGGCGCGAATCTTGCTCATATTAGAGCGCAAATACGCCGCGAAATGCGTGCCGAAATTAGCCCGTGTGAACATACCCTAAAATTCCTGAAGCCTACCCCTCACAGAAACAAGCCCCAAAAATGGCTATGTCAGTAATACAATTATCTAGCTATGGATCTCAGAATTTGCTAAAAAAAAAATTTTTGCAAAGTATTTTTATTCAGAAACGTGATAAAACATAACAAAGTGTACATCTCCTTTTGATGTGACTGTATCAACCAAACCACTAAAGATAATAAATAATACAGCTTGTAAGGCACGTTACGAAGCGTAAAAAATGCAAAACACCAAGGCGGAATTGCTGTTTTTTTCAAGTCTATAAAAATTTCTGAAATCCTCATCGTGCAAAAAAAATCGCTGGCCCTGGGTTTCTTGTGACTAAATAATTGTTTACTCTGTTAGAGCAGGGACATTTTTTATAGTATTTGTTTGAACACAGTGCTCCCATGTCTAGACATACCTTGGCCCCTGCTGTTCTTTTTATTTCCCTCATGCTCCTCATGAGTCCTGCGCTTATAGTCACACATGATCAGCTGTACTTGCAGGAACCTCCAACCTGTCAATGCCACTTACTAAATCCAACAAACATTGGTTGGGTTCGAATAGACATCTGTGGTTGGAATGTGGCTTATGGAGCAGAAAAGGGCATCGCATTGGTTTTCCCCATTTTCCCTTCTTTGTGGGCCATCATGTTGTACCTCGTTTTCAAATGTTAATGAATATGACTTTAGAACTAGAAGTAATGTGATTAGTGATATATTTGAGAAAGAAATGGAAAGGAGGGGGCTGCTCTTTAAATCAGTGCCCCAGGCATTAAAAGGGATCACCACCCTCAAAAGTGACGGAATATCCTTAGAATATACCATCACTTTATTACTGGGAGGGGGTTGACCTCTAGGACCCACACAGAATGAAGAAGACACTCCAGGAAGTGAATGGGGCCAACTATAGGTCCCTGCACAGCCAGGGGTATGTGTAAAGAAAATTTAACTCTTAATCAGTGTAACCACTTCACTCTCAACATTGGTTTTCCATAGGTCGACCCCATGATCATATTGATGGCATTTCTTTGGAAAATTTCCAACCTTACCATAACCCTTCAAAGAACCTTGATATTTGACTCAAGGCCCCCACCTAACATAAGAACAACAGGACAATCCAAGTCCCTTCATTCATTGCCAGGAATTCCACTGGTCAGAAAGTGATGGCAAATCCCAGCAAAAAATGTTGCAACTAGAACACGCATGATAGCAAAATAAGGAGCCTCCAGCACCTAATTACAGAAAACTGGAACAACAACATAAACAGCAAAAATTGATGTAGGTATAGATAATAGGGCCAAATATCTCACACCCACCAACTACTAAAGGGTACCATATTCTTGCACCTGATTGAGCCCCCAGAACCTATGGGCTCCATAGCAGCTGCTATGGCTATAATTATATCTGTACTAGCGATATAACTTTATGTTCTATAGAACAAAAAACCTATAAGCCTTCATTTCATACAGTACATTTCAGTTCATTTGTATGGCAAGAACATTCACAAAAAGGTCATTAGTTAGCGTGTTTATCAATGAGTCCGGCATAATTTCCAGAGATAATTGTCACAAGGAAAATCAGTATTGTGTATTACATCAGCATCACCAAATGTGGCGTATGATAGAGACTGCCAAACATTTTCACTGCTGTCAATATGGGAAACACAGCATAGATTTTTTCTTGCTGCATCATTGACCTTACATGCAAATTGGATACCTTGCCTGAGATTAGATATGACATTGTCATGAAATTCCGAGTCTGCTGCCACTAAGCTTCACATCTGCTTTATATGGAAACATAAGCAGCTCTTGTTCGGAGAGAGAGTACAAGTGTGTGTGTGTGAGGTCTGTAGCTGTCACGAGGGCCAGAGCCACAAGAAGGACTTGACCCATATAGATCAGAGGACACAATGCAGTTTTACGTAACTATTTGATTTTGGTAGATGATCATTTAGAGCTAATTTAATTTGCTTTTTACAAGAGTGATTATCTTAAGGCAATAAGTTTTTATTATTTAACATTAGTACTATAAGTTTAAGTTATACTAGGTCTATATGTTCAAGGTCTAGGTTTTAGGTGTAGTTCTGTGGAATGGCACCTGCTTAAGAGAACATGTAATATGAACACACTGAATCATGCATACTGTACATATATAAATAATGTATATTTCTATGTTAATTAGGTTACCACAGTATTTTAGTGGGAGATGTGGACACCTACAGATGGAGGGAGAAGGATAAGGCTGCAGAAGATGCTAGATGTTGCCATTAGTACACCTCAATGTTCAGCAGCCAGTGTTAGACTATTTGCCTGAGGTCCACCAAAGGATTTAATTCTTGGAACCCACCAATGGACTTGACTCTTGGGGCCCAAGTGTGGAATTGATTTTGGGGCCCACCCTGTACGTGACTGAACATGACTCTTACACTCGGCTTTTCTTCCTAAAATGCAGCCTCAGGCCTGTCATGCCCAGATACCCACGATGTCCATGTGCATACCTGGAGTTTCCCCTGAGGACCAGTCTGAGCCTGTCTTCAGCCAAAACGTTTAGAGCCATTTGATAGATGATGCTGTTACTTGAGGGGCAGAGTCTAAGCCAGAGCTGCACAACCACGCCCTGAAAGTCAGGGAACGTCGCCAGATGCCTGAGAAATTTTGGGGCGGGTTTACATAAGAAATCATTTGTTGGCCACATGTGTCGTATGTTGTGCAGGCATCCAACAATCTTTACCTATAGGATGCTAATATTGGAATGTGGCATCACTTATAGGTAAATTGGCCATCAATTAAATTTTATATCAAGAGACATATTGGAGAAAAATGGAGCTAATATGGGTCAGTGCTCAATACAACGGGTGAATTATTTGCTGAATTAGTCAAAGTTTGACAAAGCTTTATTCTTTAAAATATGGATTAAAAAGTTACACTTTTTAGGGAAATAAATAATTTTTAAATCTAAATTTTAGAGAATAAAATTGTGTTTGCTTGCTTTGCCAAACCTTGGCTGTAGTTCAGTGAATAGTTCCCATTGTACTGAGCGTGGCCACGTAGTAGCTCCACCTTACTCTGATGCGCCTCTTGATTTTCATATATTTGATTTCCACCGAGTCCAGGCAAATCTGAGAAGGGAAGAGGCCAGTCATACTGGAGGAGAATATTTATTTATACGCTTCTTTTTGATGTTGTACTCATAGTACAATGTCATAAGTTGAGCGTACCCCATTATTGGTAGGGTAACCCATATTTTGAATAGATATACACTCCTATCTTGTGTTCTGCTCTTTTGTATTCTTGTCATCATAATTTACAGTGCTTAGTTTGCGAAAGTATTTGGCCCCCTTGAACTTTTCAACCTTTTGCCACATTTTAGGCTTCAAACATAAAGATATAAAATTTTAATTTTCTTGTGAAGAATCAACAACAAGTGGGACACAGTCGTGAAGTGGAACGAAATGTATTGGATATTTTAAACTTTTGTAAAAAAAAACAAAAACTGAAAAGTGGGACGTGCAAAATTATTCGGCCCCTTTACTTTCAGTGCAGCAAACTCACTCCAGAAGGAAGTTCAGTGAGGATCTCTGAATGATCCAATGTTGTCCTAAATGACTGATGATGATAACTATAATCCACCTGTGTGTAATCAAGTCCACCTGTATGTAATCAACATCTCAAGGAGCACTGTGCAAGCGATCATATTGAAATGGAAAGAGTATCAGACCACTGCAAATCTACCAAGACTCGGCCGTCCCTCTAAACTTTCATCTCAAACAAGGAGAAGACTGATCAGAGATGCAGCCAAGAGGCCTATGATCACTCTGGATGAACTGCAGAGATCTACAGCTGATGTGGGAGAGTCTGTCCATAGGACAACAATCAGTCGCACACTGCACAAATGGCAAGAAGAAGCCATTTCTCAAAGATATCCATAAAAATTCTCGTTTAAAGTTTGCCACAAGCCACCTGGGAGACACCAAACATGTGGAAGAAGGTGCTCTGCTCAGATGAAACCAAAATCCAACTTTTTGGCCACGAACAAAATGATATGTTTGGCGTAAAAGCAACACAGCTCATCCCCCTGAACTCACCATCCCCACTATCACACATGGTGGGGGCAGCAGCATGGTTTGGGCTTTTCTTCAGCAGGGACAGGGAAGATGGTTAAAATTGATGGGAAGATGGATGGAGCCAAACACAGGACCATTCTGGAAGAAAACCTGTTGGAGTCCGCAAAAGACCTGAGACTGGGACGGAGATTTATCTTCCAACAAGACAATGATCCCAAAAATAAATCAAAATCTACAATGGAATGGTTCACAAATAAACGACTCCAGGTGTTAGAATGGCCAAGTCACAGTCCAGACCTAAATCCAATCGAGGATCTGTGGAAAGAGCTGAAAACTGCTGTTCCATCCAACGCTCTCCATCCAACCTCACTGAGCTCCAGCTGCGCCAAGGAAGAATGGGCAAGAATTTCAGTCTCTCGATGTGCAAAACTGATAGAGACAAACCCCAAGCGATTTGCAGCTGTAATCTCAGCAAAAGGTGGCGCTACAAAGTATTAACTGAAGGGGGCCGAATAATATTGCACGCCCCACTTTTCAGTTTTGTTTTTTTTACCAACGTTTAAAATATCCAATAAATTTCGTTCCACTTCACAGTTGTGTCCCACTTGTTGTTGATTCTTCACCAAAAAATTAAAATTTTATATCTTTATGTTTGAAGCCTAAAATGTTGCAAAAGGTTGAAAAGTTCAAGGAGGCCGAACACTTTCGCAAGGCACTGTATATACATGTGTATACCTTACAAAAGCCAATGGCTAATATGAAGGAATATTTGCTACAAAGTAACAGATGATATAAAGAGATTATAGTTATGCAATATAACATTAATTTTTATAAACATTTTAAATTGCATTACATTATGTTTGATAGAGAGAGGAATATGCTGGCACTGGACCTGGAAATTAAGGGCACTTGGCAGCTGTGAGAATTCTTCACAGAACACAGTGTACATACATACTTGGCATGCTAAGCAAAGCGTTGGAACCATTCTGCTTTCATTGATTGTCTATGTCACAATATAATCCCTCCACGTGCCATGGTGCTTGTAGTGTGTAGGTAACGGGCATACATGTTTGTGAACCCTTCATTTTCTATATTTTTGCATAAGTTTGACCTAAAACTACATCAGATTTTCACACAAGACCTGCAAAAAGATAAAGAGAACCAAATGAAAGAAATGAGTCAAAATATTGCTCGGTCATTTATTTATTAAGGAAAATGATCCAATATCACAGATCTGTGAGTGGTAAAAATATGTGAACCTTTAAGATAAGCAGATCATTTTGTTTTGGAATGGCCAAGTCAAAGTCCTGATGTTAATCCAATAGAAATGTTGTGGGGCAAGCAAGTGAGAAAACCACTAATATAACAGATAAAGCTGCCTTGTTTGGAGGAATGGGCTGAAATTCCTCCAAACTAATGTGCTGGACTAATCAAAAATCACTGGAAATGTTCAGATTTAGTTATTACTACACAATGGGGTCATACCAGATGCTGGAAGCAAAGGTTCACATACTTTTCCACCCACAGATATGGAATATTGGACCATTTTCATTAATAAATACTTTTGACTTATTTGTTTGATTTAGTTCTCTTTATCTACTTTTAGAACTTGCATGAAAAAGATTCAATGGGTCGTCTACTTTGGTCATTTTTTTTATATGACTGGTTTTCTAAATATAAGCTGATCACAGATCAGGCAGATTGAGTCCTACTGTTGGGAATCCGAGTGATCAACTGTTCCCTACCACATGGAAGAGGAAGTATTACATGGTTCCAATTGAAATCAATGAGTTTTCTTTGTTGTGCACAAATGCAGGTCTTACGTCTTCCAGGGTTAGAGAGATGTACTTTATAGTCAACTTCTTCAATGGCTAATTGATAGAGGTAAAGAATGAGTGATTACCCTGTATTATCGTAGACTACCCAATTTTTTTATAACCCAGACAACCATTTAATACTGCTACTACAGTAATCCCGTAAGCTACCATCATGATATGTCTAAATCATACCACCACATACTTCCTAGAAAATTGCCTTCCTGTATCAAAATAATGCTGTCACTTGTGTTAAAGTAGTATTGCTGTATAGTACCCACATAATACTGCAATACACTGCCCTACAATACCACAGTCTTTACTATAAGGTAAGTTTACAACCGACCAACAGGATGAAGTTTAGAATGAGCTGTGGGTTCAGGATGGTCAACATCCTTTATTGGTGGAAGACGCAAAATAATTGTCTTCTGTGTTCAGGATTTGCACTTTTGCTAATGTAAGTTGATGCTTATTTAGTTCTATACACTACACTACACTACATACATTGGATATGGAAGCAAGTGATCACAATGACCTTACTAATGTAGGTTCTGCTGTGGGAATGCTGATGTCTTTAAGCAGATCATATTGGACATTCCATATACAGAGGTGAAAAGGATATTCACACAGCTAAATACCGTATGTGGAAAGTAAATAAAAAGATACAATTTAATCTGAAGTCAACTCATATAAATAAAGTCTATCTTAAAAGGCCTTAGAATATGCATGAGAATCCATAAGAACCGTTTACAACATAACGGTATGCCATTAAAATCTGATAGGTGTGAATCCTACCACCCGCACAAGAAGTCAAGAAGTCCCAAACTCGCCGCTAGGTTATACTCAGGACTCCCATTGATGGAAGAATACCATTCACCACTCCGTTCAAACTGGGGAAGTTTTGGAGTTCATTCTGGAGATAGGAGCGAGTCTCAGAGGTGGTACTCGCAATATCAGACAGTGATGGCATATTTTATCGATATGCCATCAATGTCTATTGTCGGAAAACCCATTTAAAAGGGTATTCCCACTTGTAAAATCCCCCCTGAGGCCATTGCGTAGCTGGTTACTAGCCAGCCTCACAGAACGGGAAGATGGCCATGCTTATGCAGCTCTGAAAATAGCAACGCAGACTTACTCGGCTATATTCAGAACGCCCATAGAAATGGACAGGGAGAACATCACAAGGGGGATCTCTCTATTCTGTGGGGTCATCTCTCTATTCTGTGAGGCCAGATAGGAACCAGCTATGCACTGGTCTCAGGAGGAATTTTGCAAAGTGGCAAAATACCTCTTAAGATACCAAATCCAAATCAAAATAGATGGACACGTGAAAAGTACTTAATGACCAGCACATTTTAGGCCTGTACCATAAAATCTCTCGCTAAGTATATGCACACATACAATCTCTAGCACAGCCTTTACTATTGTTTCTCCTTTCTGTCATAGGATTGGATACAAGTTCTTCATCATGAACATTTTGTGCCTTTAAAACTTCTGGGAAACTGATTTGCAGATCAAACCTACAATCTCTCCAACCATAGGATGGGTAGCACCACCATCCTCCCTCGTGGTGCCCTAGCCATGGGGGTAGCACGTGCCATTCGTCGATTCAGTACAGAAATTCCTGACCCACTCCGTGAGGAAGAGGAATCAGAACTGACTCAGGGTATGAGGCCGACTGCCTACCGTAATGGAAAAGTACACACCAGGCCTGTCCGTCAGCGCAGTCGCTTTGTACAGAAAGATGGTCATTGCAATGTAGAGTTTATCAATCTAAGTGAGAAGAGCCAACGTTACCTGACTGACCTTTTCACCACATGTGTGGATATTCGCTGGAGATGGATGTTTCTCATATTTTCCTTTACTTTTGTAGTTTCCTGGCTCATTTTTGGGTTCTCTTTCTGGCTTATTGCCTCAATGCATGGGGACTTGGCTCCGCCACCTGAACCTGGCTCAGAGGAGACCCCTCCCCCTCCTTGCTTTTTACAAGTCACCAGCTTTATGGCAGCCTTCCTTTTTTCCTTAGAAACTCAAACTTCCATTGGCTATGGATTTCGAAGTGTTACAGAAGAATGCCCATTGGCAGTATTGACAGTAGTGCTACAGTGCATTGTGGGATGCATTATTGATGCCTTCATTATTGGAGCCATCATGGCAAAAATTGCCAAACCTAAAAAGAGAAATGAAACTCTTGTGTTCACAGAGAATGCAGTGATTGCTTTAAGAGATGGCAAAATGTGTCTCATGTGGAGAGTTGCAAATCTTAGGAAGAGCCATTTAGTAGAAGCACATGTTCGAGCACAGCTCCTGCAGGTAAGTGGTTCTGCAAAAAATCTTATTTTTTCTCTTACAGGGATATTACCATCTCTGACATTCAAAGCAAAACCACAGGATATGCCATCATGTCTGATAGATGCAGGTCCCACACCTATCTCAAGAACACATCTCCTTACCTCCTGTCCACAATTCTGTCATGGCCTTAGTGAACAGAGACCAGATCAGACAATTGCTGTATATCCTAAAGGCCATACCATAAATATATAGGATTAAAGTACCCCTTTAAGGAAAGCAATAAAGAGCCATATTGATTATAGAATGCACAACGATTAGAAGTTATTTTAGTGCACAACAGCAGAAATAGCCTAGAATAATAGAATAAAAATAAATAAAAGGTGAAAACAATATTAGTAGGTCTTACTACTGTGAAATAGGAAGTACATTGAAAGTGTAATGTATCACCTCTCAGTTGCTTAAAAGGACACTCCTGGTTTTCTTTAGTTCATTAGAAATTGTTCTTAGCTAGAGAGTAGTGCCAGTCATTTTGCTTACCTGCAGCTGAATACAGGATTTCTCACTGCTGCCACTAACTCATGTGACCTGCAGTCTAAGGGCCACATGCTTGAAAACTGTATAGGTCTAAAACTCACTTTGTTGCCCATAGCAACCAATCAGAGCGCCCCTCTAATTTTTCAAGAGCCAGGGGCGTAGCTACAGGGGATGCAGAGGTAGCGGTCGCTAACGGGCCCTGCAGCCTGAGGGGGCCCAAAAGCCCTCATGCCACATAAGGAGATACCAGCATTGGAAGTCAGTCTCATAAGACTGCATAGAGAGACAGATCTCCTGTTAGCATAAAAAACACTGTGTCTTTCAGCCAATCAGAGAGCAGGTCATGTGATCTAAAAGAGTCTATTGCATGAGCTAGAAATCCTGTATTTAGCTGCAGATTAGCAAAATTACTGGCAAAGTGTACCTAAAAGCATTGTCTAATGAACTAAAGAAAAGAAAACTTGGAATGGTCTTTTGAAGTTGACCTCATATATTCTCTGCAGATATACCATAAATGTCTCAATTGTGAACAGCACTTTAATGCTATTTTTAGGTTTGATGAAAAAGGCCAAGTACAAACTACTTTTAAGGTTGTGTTCAAGTGCAATAGATTTGTCATTTACTTCCTGTCCAAAAACATCCAAACAATTTTTGTGGATATGGTTTTCTGAACGCCTCCAAAATAAGCATGGATTTCGAGATATTTTGCAGATATTCACACCCAAAGCATGTCCATTCTGTTGAATTTTAAATTTATAGATTCTGCAAAATAGGCAGAATATCAATACGTTTTCAAGCCTCAAGCTATAGAAATTAGGGAGGAAATATACTGAGTAACACTGAGTGGTGTGGAATATAAGACAAAACATATGCACTATTCAGGTGATCAGGTGCTCTGCCCAGTCTATATGAGTATGCATCAGACGAGTCTAAATTATGCTGAAAATCACACATTAAAAGAGACTACATTGGCATCATTCTAGCAGGTAATATCTACGTGATTACATTGCCCTTTTAGAATTTTTTGTACCTCTTGTGTCTATACAACTACCCTATGTTCACATTCTTATACATGTCAGAGATGTATTATGAGGGCACTGACTGGATACAGCATATCTCTGAGCAATGTTACCACTAAGGCTCTGTCTGCACTGCAGTGGACAAAAAAACGACCAGAAAACCAAATACCAAAATGTTCATAAAACTGAGTTGTTTGTCCACTGCCTGTTAAAAGCAGCTGAAAAATCGTCCGTTTTTTTGGCACGTTTTGCGTTTTTTATTGCGTTTTCTGTTACGTTTTTTGGAGGCGTGCACATTAGTGTAAAAAAATAAAAACGCTGAAAAAAACAACGTTTTTCTGAGCAGTGGAGACACAGCCATAGACTCCAATAGTTCATTTTCTGCCCTGCCCAGTAATTTTTTCATGTTTCAAAAAACGACCAGCAGCAAAAACAAGCAGAAAAAAGACGCTTTGTGGAGACAGCAGGACATTTTTACTATAGAAGTCCATGGGAACTGTTTCAGTCGTTTTTTCAGCATTTTTAGAAAACGAACAACGCTGAAAAAACTGACATTTTTCTGTGCAGTGGAGACATAGCCTAAGGGTATGTTCACACGGCCTATTTTGTCGCGCATTTCACCGCGTATTGCGCGTTATACGCGGCAATATGTGTGCTGCAATTATGGTAATTCATAGCTATTGTACGTAGGGGGAGAAAAGTGACATGTCAATTGTTAGTGGCGGATACACGTCGCTGACAATGAATATCTATGAGGGCGGCACCGCCTCCCCCGGTGCTTTGGAAAGACGCGCTGATCAGCGTGTCGCTTCAAAACACCCGCCGTATTGGGACGCGTTCTATAAGTGCCGCAATACACCATGTGAACATACCCTAAGGCTTTGTAGCTAGCAAGCAGGGCAATTAGGGACCTGGGCACTGTTTCCTCTAAGCCTATGTCTACACTACAGTGGACAAAAAACGACCAGAAAACCAAATACTAAAAACGCTCATAAAACTAAATTTTCTGTCCACGGCCTGTCAAAAACAGCAGAAAAAATGTCCGTTTTTTGGTGCGTCGCGTTAGAAGTCTATGGGAGCTGTTTTTAGAAAATGAAAAACGCTGAAAAAAACGGACATTTTTCTGTGCAGCGGAGACATAGCCTAAGGGGATCAAATAGCGTCAGATTAGTAGTAACATACAGCACCCAAATTGTATTCAACATCAGTTAGGTCTAGCACACTGAAAGTTATTATCTGCATGACCCCATGCAGCGCCTATCTCCCCCCACCCCCTCTTCCTCCAACCAGCGGACCTGTTACCACCCCACTGCGCCAATTCTTTCACCCAACCTCGAAAAAGGACACAGACAAGGGTTGGATGAAATGGCCACAGCGGCCGTTTTATTAACATAAATACAAATATACAAAACATCCAAATGTAGGTATGCACCCGCATACCACTGTCCCATCAAAACCCAACGGATACTCCAAAACCTTATCCGTAACCATGGGGCTGAGGTCCTTGGAGCTAACTTAGGTCTGGCGGAAAGCCTGATGTTCCGATCTCCTTTACCTTGCCCTCAGCCGTCACCCCCGACTCAAGGGCACCAAAAGCCACCTCAGGTGGCTACCACTCTCCACCAGCTCTCAATGACACCGCCCTGCAGAGCCCCCGCCTTCGCCAGACCAGTCCTCAATGGGCCATCAAACAAGGGGAGACCAGATTCTATCTGCCTCCCCCACGATTTCCACAAACTCCAAGGACCCCACCCCGCCCGCCCTGTGACAGAAAAGATACCCTTTTAACACCAAACCATCTGAACTTGCTTCCCCCAAAAAACTAAGGGAGGGAGGGTGGGACTGCTTCTGCCGGCGGCGCTTCTGATCCCCTGCTCCGTGCAGGGCGCGGTTTAAATACCCCGCCCCCACCCTTGGACAGAACGCACGCCGTGAGGGGGCGTGGCCATCACGAGGGGCGGGGGCCATCGTGAGGGTGCGGGGCCATCGTGAGGGTGTGGGGCCGGCGCGCCGGGTCATGCGGGGGGCCTCCCCTGATCCCGGCTCCGCCTATGGTCCGGCCCCGTTCTTTCCTGCTGGTCTAGTGCAGGGAATATGCTAATGTATGTATAGTTGGTGCTCACAAGCAGAGAAGTGGTTAATGGCAGCATTCCTCATGGTCTATAGCAGTAAAGGTGTTAGGCCCCGTTCACACGGCTTATTCTGCCGCGGATTGGCGCCGTACTGCGCGCCGGATATGCGCTGCAGTACGGCGCCAATCCGGGGCAAATTACGGTAATCCACTGCTCTCATAGGAGAACAGTGGAATCCGTTCGTCCTCCCGCTCGGCGAATCCCGCGGGGGGGGAGAAAGTGACATGCACATTATTTAATTCGGTGTATGCGCGTAAACAATGCATTGTCTAGAGGGTCCGGGGAGCGGCGCCCCGCCGCGCTCCGGCCCCGCCCCCGTCCGCCCCTTATTCACGGCGGATTTGTGCGCTCAATACCGCGCACAAATCCGCCGTGAATAAGCCTTGTGAACACGGCCTTATTGTGAGCCTCACTAGTGAGCTAGGGCAGTGAAAGTGTTAAAGTCACTAGTTGTGTTGGTTTAGAGCAGTAAGAGGGGTTAATATCAATATCTTTAGTGGTTTAGGACAGTAAAGTGGTTAATGTCGTGATTTCTGTTGGTTTCGGGTGGTAAAGGGGAGTG
The DNA here is from genome assembly GCA_025379985.1 of Phyllomedusa bahiana. NCBI lineage: Eukaryota > Metazoa > Chordata > Amphibia > Anura > Hylidae > Phyllomedusa > Phyllomedusa bahiana. The sequence continues at coordinate 196,292 of JAODAL010001002.1, forward strand.
AAGTCAGTATTCCTGGTGATGTAGGGCATTTAACGGTTTAATGTACGGAAACCTGGTGGTCTACAGTAGTAAAGAAGTTATTGGATTCTTAGACTCTGTCTATACAGCACAGGTTTTTCATCAGATTCAGTGCTGTCAGTACTTAGAAACTGCTGAAAATCCGACTGTACCCTGTGTTGTGTAGACCTCAATAGAAAATCTGTGTTGTAGTCTACACCGCACGGATTTTATACTGAGCCTTTCTAAACTGCCAGCCGTCTGGCAGAAGAGAAAACATGTTCTATTTTCTCCCTGGATTCCTGTAGCCCTCGATGTACGGAGCAGCGGGAAATCCAACCACATTTTTTTGTGCAAAAAACTCGGATGAAGCAAAGTTAAATTACTATCGGATTTTCAATGGTATTTTAACTTAGCTTACAGGTCTAGAGCAGTCAGATGGTCACTTTTGAGATGCCTGGGGAAGGGCAGTGGAGAGGTGCTGCACATCTGGGGTCCAGCAGTTATTCTACTCTCTAGGCTCCAAGGTTATAAGGGCTGCTACAGGATGCTGAACACTGATGGCTTAGCTTCCTATTTCTTCCTTGCACAGATCATAAAGGTGCGTGCAGAGACGAGATAGAGAGCACTGCACAGCTCTAACAGTACAGCCACACAGTTCTCTCAGTAATTGGGCAAATCAATCCACTCTGCCCATTCATTAAAGGGAGAGCTCAGGGAGTCTGTGAGGAAGCAAACTCTTCTTGAGCAATGAGCCTCTGAGCATCACATTTACACTGCTCTGCAGTTGAGAGGGAACAGTGCAACATATCCTTATGCCCACATGCATTAAATGTGTACCAAAAGAATGGCAGAAGCTGAGCTGATATGTGTCGCCAAATCTTTTTTTTTAACTATAAAGGTTTGTGTCATCTATTACATATCCCACTGTATGTCTTTATTGTGGGATATGTTGCATGACATGCATTACACTGTATTCATATTTCTCCTTTTATATGACTGAATTGTATTCTAAATCACTTTCAAATATCTATTTTTTTAATTGTTATAAAGGGATAGTGCAACCTTGTGCATCGTCCCTCTATGGGAACCTCACCAACTAGATAAATAGGCATTTTTTTTAACAGCTTTTATTTTTGGCATTGCAATAGACAGTCACACATGTAACGGTAAATAACATATTTTTAAAAAAAACTGTTGAGTCCAGATCAGATAGTATCCATAAGAAATCACGTTGCAAGACATGGAGTATCAATCAGGCCACATAGGAGACTAAATTTGCACTGTAACATTAACCGTGCCAAGAAAATTCCAGACTTGCAAAGTTGAGGGGATCTGGCTCATTTGACTCTTTAGAAACAAACATGAAAACAATAAAAGACAGTACAGACAACCATTCATACTCTCATTCACCCTTAAAGGGGTTGTCTCACTACAAGAATTGCTTTTTATGTTAAAGATCTTGCATAAACAAGTCACTTTGCAATATGTGTCCATTAACAGAGTCCTACCTATTCTGAGATATCCCCTCTTGTATGGGCTGCATCAGCTCCTCAGGTCACTATAGCTACAGACCTGTTTGACCTATCCTGATAGGCTGAAAGCACTGGTTGCTATAGCTAAGGACCTGGCTTCTACTGCAGACTATTGGAAGCCAGTAAACACGCCCCTGAATTAAAAGTGAAACCAAGAAAACAGGACTGAGATGAATCAATGTAGTGAGACAACCCCTTTAAGCACCGGCACCCAAGCCACCTGCTTCTACACTATAGACATACTTAACCAGTTACCCCATATACTTTGAAATCGAGCAGGAACTCCTCTAAAGGCATATATGGCTTCGATAAATAGGCATCTTATTACACCCATTTGCCTGTTTAAAGCAGCCCACAGCAGCCTCTTTTTCTAATGAAATCAATGGGGGGGGTAGTGTTTGAAACTTATGGAGAGAGCTTACCAAGCAGCATTCCATGAGAAAACAGCATTGACTCATGGGTTGTGATTCCTGTGTATATGCTGTAAATACCCAAAAAGAAAATATCTTCTTTCCATCCTTATTAAATATTCTCGTTGTAAAATCTACAGCACAATGAAATATGATTTCATTATATAAGACAATAATTCTAAAGAAAATTATAATATTTTCTATACCACCAAAACTGGACGTGGGGCACCCATTCGGAAACCTTACAAAAGGCCATTAGAGTATGATTATAGGCGTCCGACTATCAGGATTTCTACTAATCCTCACTAAAGTGTAATAAAGAGGCTGATTCTTCACAAATGGGGATGAGTTGCAGTATTGCTCAGGGGCGTTGCTAGGGTCCTAAAACATCCGGGGCTCGGGCCCTTTGTGTTTTTCTGGGTAGGGCTGGGTTCACACGACATTTTTCACGCCTCATTGTGAACTGTGGATGTTTTTTTACAGGAAAAACCTTCTGTTCCTGTCACTAATTTTCTGCACATCCCACACAGATCCCGTCAATCTCCTCAGCAGTCACTGTACAGTAAAAATCACCAATGACAAATTTACTTTTTCAGAACTTCTCACCTTCATATGACAATACCCCTAAACAGTCACCAAAACATACACCGATACATGGAGCAAATATACCGGACGAGTGATTGTTACTAAAACCCTCCTACAAAACCAAGACCCAAAACTATTACTACAAAGGACCAAATAATCCTGCCAGACCCCACATGTGGCTATCAGTTGTACACAGGCTCTGAAGACATATACCACTGCCATATAGTGACCATATAGTGGTAGTTACTAGCTGTATGTAGACGCTCTGCACACTGCAGTTACATTTAGTGACTCACCGGAGACGTCTTTTCTGATCAGCGTCGTTCACCTTCCCTTCTCTTCTCCATCCGGTTCACACCTTCATGCTGATTGCTCCCGGCCAATACTCGTCCCTGAGGATTTGGACACAAATATCTTAGAATCCTCACATTTCCAGCAACTCCTTAATTATAGGTATAGCAGTCCCCTCAGTTAGGTATATAGGGGCACTAAAGCAGTATATGGGGCCACAGGCAGGTATATAGGGGCCACAGGCAGGTATATAGGGGGGCACAGGCAGTATATAGGGGGGCACAGGCAGTATATGGGGGCACTGAGGCAGTATATGGGGCCACAGGCAGTATATGGGGGCACTGAGGCGGTATATAGGGGCACTGAGGCAGAATATAGGGGCACTGAGGCAGAATATAGGGGCACTGAGGCAGTATATGGGGGCCACAGGCAGCATATGGGGGCCACAGGCAGGGATATGGGGGCCACAGGCAGTATATGGGGGGCACAGTCAGGCATTATAGGGGCACAGGCAGCATCTGGGGGCCACAGGCAGGGATATGGGGGCCACAGGCAGGGATATGGGGGCCACAGGCAGTATATGGGGGCACAGGCAGCATATGGGGGCCACAGGCAGGCATTATAGGGGCACAGGCAGTATATGGGGGCCACAGGCAGGGATATGGGGGCCACAGGCAGTAATATGGGGGCCACAGGCAGTGATATGGGGGCCACAGGCAGGCATTATAGGGGCACAGGCAGTATATGGGGGCCACAGGCAAGTATATGGGGGCCACAGGCAGGGATATGGGGGCCACAGGCAGGGATATGGGGGCCACAGGCAGGCATTATAGGGGCACAGGCAGTATATGGGGCCACAGGCAAGTATATAGGGGCACAGGCAGTATATGGGGGCCACAGGCAGGGATATGGGGGCCACAGGCAGGCATTATAGGGGCACAGGCAGTATATGGGGGCCACAGGCAGGTATATAGGGGCACAGGCAGTATATGGGGGCCACAGGCAGGTATATAGGGGCACAGGCAGTATATGGGGGCCACAGTCAGGCATTATAGGGGCACAGGCAGTATATGGGGGCCACAGGCAGGTATATAGGGGCACAGGCAGTATATGGGGGCCACAGGCAGGGATATGGGGGCCACAGGCAGGCATTATAGGGCCACAGGCAGGGATATGGGGGCCACAGGCAGGGATATGGGGGCCACAGGCAGGGATATGGGGGCCACAGGCAGGCATTACAGGGGCACAGGCAGGGATATGGGGGCCACAGGCAGCATATGGGGGTCACAGGCAGTATATGGGGGCCACAGGCAGGCATTATAGGGCCACAGGCAGGGATATGGGGGCCACAGGCAGTATATGGGGGCCACAGGCAGGCATTATAGGGGCACAGGCAGTATATAGGGGCACTGAGGCAGGTAAACGCTTTAAAAATAACAACATTCATACTCACCTTAACTCCCCCGGCGAGCGCGCTCCGTCCTCTTCAGCCGCGCGCTCCTCCGGCAGCTCCTCGGGCGCACGGCCTATGACGCGCTGTGCGCCCGAGGAGAGGCAGCGTCGCGATGACATCACATCATCGCGACGCTGCCGGCTGAGGCGCACGGGGCCGCGGCGGGTCCTCAGCGCTGTGAGGACCCGGCGGCCCCGCAGTGTCGGACCCAGAGCCGGTCCGACACTGTCTGCGGGGCAGGGAGTGCTCGCTCTCTGCTCCGCAGAAGCCCGCAGCTGCAGGGCCAGTCACATGCAGTCACATGCAGCTGAAGGGCCAGTCGGTGCTCCAAGCCCACGGCAGCGGCCTGGAGCCCGGGAGACTCGGGGCACAGGGAGTTTTATTCGGGGCCCGAGCCCCGAATAAAACACCCTAGCGACGCCCCTGGTATTGCTAATCAGTAGGAATCTTATAGATTGGGACTCCTTGATGGCACATTGTAATCTATCCTATAGATAGGCTATCACATTGGTATTTATGGAAAACCTGCATAGGGCATGTCCCCACGGCACGGGTTTTCGGCCGGTTTTTCAGACCGCCTGAAAAACCGTCCGAAAATGAGCACAATGGTGCTCTATGGAAAACCCATGCAGCAGTCCCTACTGCACGGGTTTTCTGTCTGGCGGTTTTTCCGCCCGCGGTCCGGCCGCAAAACATTCTTCCTGCACAATCTTCCGTCCGGTTTTCGGACGGAATATGTGCAAATGAATGTAAAGGGGGAGAGCTTTTCTCCGCTCATTGCGGCAAACCGGTTGGTATTTGTCCTGTGCAGTGGGGACGCAGCCTATAAAAAGTACACAAGGAGTGTCTTACATGTTGGTTTTTGTTGTGAGTTGGTTCTCTTTATTAACTGAACCTTACATCAGCCCTCTAGTTATAAACCAAGAAGTGAATCCTCCAGCCATCGTTGATTCATATATTTTAAAGCAAAAGTTGTACATGAATAAACTTTAAATGGGTTTCTTAAGCAATAATATGTTAACAATATTAGGCTGAGGGTTCTGCACAAAGTGTGGATGCATATATGGGACGAGAAACCCTGGATAATGTAATCACATGATTGTTCCATGACCACTAGAATGTGACGGATGCAAGTGATGGATGCAGTGAACCGTCTTTTTATGGAAGTGGTTGGCCAACACAAACACAAGGCTGGATGAAGTATGGCTGCTTTGTGGCATTTTCGTACAGACTTTCAATTAGATATCATTAATTAGCAATAGACTGTAGGTTGTTTCCACTAAAGGGCCCTGTTCGCTATATTTATAATAGCGCCCGCGGCACTTTGTAATGCGCCTGAGATCGGGGGGCGTGCTGGTGGCGTGTTACACTACAACTGTAGTATTCTACACATTTATGACTGTTTATCGGAAAATCGAAGGAGCATTACTGGGTAGACCAATTTAAAAGTGGTTTACCTGAGCCTGAATTGTCGCTTTGTAGCTAGATAGTGCTAAATCTATGACCCGCATTAGAACAGGTTCATAGATTCAGACACATTCTACGCTACTAATGCGCGCAAAAAAATTGCCGCCTGGCGCCAAAAATCATACATATTGCCCCTTGTAACTGAGTTCAGAAAAACAGTCAAACCTTGAGACTCAGCTGCTTCAAATCTCATAAAATTTGGTACTTAATGCATTTTGACAAGAAATAGTCAACATTTACTAAGTACTCAACATGCTTGCTGAAACTTTCCTGAAGCATATACCCACTCCAGCTGTGTTAGTCTCAGCATAGCTTTTGCACAGTGCAGAACCCCGCTCTGTCTTGTCACATGAGTTGCTCTGTAACTTTTGGAGTGTTTAGAGACCTAGTACATTCAGTTCATGAACAATATGCTCAAGCACCTCTTTAAGTGGCCGTCCTTTTGCTCTGCCCTGTTTAGCAGGTGACAGAATCAGAATCTTGAAACTCTGATATGTGTAATGTAATTTATGTCTATGTATTGTTAATATTTATTTAGTAAAATACAACCCTATTGTTACATATACTGCCTTATAACATGTGGATTTTCTTGGGGTCTGGAACAGATTAATTCAATTTCCATAATTCCTTATGGAAAATGCTTTGATACTCAATGTTTTTGATACTCAACCTGCCTTCTGGAATGCATTACTTCCAATGTACCTCTGTATAAAGAGAAAAAAAATAAATAAAGATAATTTATACTAAGGGTACCAGATTGTTGGTGGTCCCATTTCCGACACCTGTTCCAATCAGCTGATCAAAGGCGTCCCTTCACTGTGGCTGTGCCTCGTACTTCTGGTCAGTCGCATGTAATTTAAAGAGAACCTGTCACATAGTTTATGCCCCCCTTGCTGAGGACAGCACAAGCTAGTGACAGACCTGCTGTTTCCAGCGCTGTGTTCCTTATTCTGTATGATGCAGTTTTCAGCCAGAAAAGAGTCAGAGTCTGTTTTTTCATGCCCTGCCCACCTGAGACTAGCCCCGCCCACTTCAACTGATAAACCTATTACTTTGAATAGGTAGAAACATGAGATTAACTGCCAGTTGGGCGGAGCTAGCCTTTGGTGGGCAGGGCTAACACCTGCTCAAGAATAAGATTTGAGCATTAAATGCTCTAAAACTACAGCGTCTTACAGAATAAGGGACACAGTGCTGGAAACAGCAGGTCTGACACTGGTTTGTGCTGCCCTCAGGAAGGGGGGGCATAAACTATGTGACAGGTTTCCTTTAATGGGACTAATTCTGGGCACCACCACTACCAAAAGTACAGCACCATGCCTGGTTAAAAATAAAGAGAACCGTGAAACAGATGATTGACAGAGATGCTGGGAGTCAGACCTCCATTGATCTCATATTAATGACCAGTGTTAGGGATAGGCCATTAAATTTGGTAGTCTGTTTTGAGAAAACCCCCTTAGAGTTGTTCCCCACGGCACGGGTTTTCGGACGGTTTTTCAGCCGGTTTGCGGTTTTTCAGACAGCCTGAAAAACCGGCCGAAAATTAGCACAATTGTGCTCCATGGAAAACCCGTGCAGCAGTCCCCACTGCACGGGTTTTCTGTCGGGCGGTTTTGCCGCCGGCGGTCCGGCAGCAAAACATTGAGCAAGCACATTATTCTGTCCGGTTTTCGGACGGAATCTGTGCTTCTCAATGGGAGGGGGCAGGGCTCTTCTCTGCTCATCACGGAGAAAAGCCGTCCCCCCCGCGGCCGTGGGGACGGCTGCAAAACAGGACAAATACCGGCTGGCAAACCGGCCGGTATTTGTCCTGTACAGTGGGGATGCGCCCTTATATATCTGAAGATCCAGTTGCCTGAGTTGTGAGTGGAAACAACCTGCTCTCCACTGAATGTAATTAAGCACCATATCATGCTAAATCTACCAGAGAATCATTAGACTCACTTATGACAAACCTCCAACTTTACCTCAAGACTGGACTCTCAGTCTATATGAAATGTCATTTTATCCTTCACTGTGAGAGGTTCTAAACTTAGCATAATGAGTAAAGTGTTTACTGGCATTCAAGGTCATACAGGCAGAAAACACCAGGGAAAAGTATGCAGAGTTGTACTGGTTACAGGATTTAATTTCCGCCAATGTTTACTCATCATCCACAGAATAATCCGATTTAAATTAGGATATATTTTGACTCTTTCTAAGAAAACTGAATAATTTTTGAATATTTGAACAGAATTACATAATTTGCCCAACATGTTAGGTCAATACCTTGATTTTAAAAATACTTGTCCATATGTTTTATGTCATCCTTATATAATTTATGTCATTAAGAGATTCAATACTTTACTACCCCGAGTTGAAATTTATATCTGATTATAAATTCTGACCGTTTGAGTTTACTCTAAAATGTTTAGGTTACCCTATCAGGTCATCTTTCATCATACTTTACTATCTCTACAACCCCTACATACTTGGCCCAAAATCAAGATTGTGAAATGTGCCAGTTTCCACTTGCATCCACATTGCAAAAGTATTTGTATTTGACCTAAGAAGTGCACTGTATTATTTTCAAACAATAGTCTTGTGGCTTATTTGTTGAGTTTCATGATGTAACTTTTATGTTTTTGACAGCCTCGAGTCACCCCAGAAGGAGAATACCTTCCATTGGACCATACAGATATCAATGTTGGATTTGACAATGGTACAGACAGAATATTCTTGGTATCTCCAGTCACCATTGTTCATGAGATTGATGAAGAAAGTCCTTTGTATGAAATTTGCAAGGCAGATTTGGAAACGGCTAACTTTGAGCTGGTGGTCATCCTAGAAGGCATGGTGGAAGCTACAGCAATGACTACACAATGTCGTAGTTCTTATCTTCCGTCTGAGATCCTGTGGGGTTGCAGGTTTGAACCAGTCCTGTTTGAGAAGCGTAATCATTATGAGGTGGACTACTTACACTTCCATCGTACATATGAAGTCACAAATACACCCATATGTAGCGCCAAAGAGCTTTCTGAAAGGAAATATGCAGTGGTGGCTCGAAGTTCATTCTGCTATGAGAACGAAGTGGCCCTTAACTGCATCTGTGATGAGGAGCCACCTGCCCTTGTGGACACTAAACCATTGAATCCAGAGGTCTCACTTGAGTTAGACATGCTTAGGGTTGTGGATCCCTTGGAAGAAATATTACTAACATGATTTTTAGAGTGAATCTACTTTGACCATTAATGGGTGGGCATTGAGGGTGAAAAATGGAGACTGGAACTTACAGTCTCATGGAAATACCCATGAAGAAGAAGACATCTTTTTACTCCTGGATCTTTTTACATGAAAAAAGGCTTTTTTGTATGGAAGAAAGTAATTTTTACTGGAGTAAGAGATCTGACTTATCTCAACAAAGCTACCGTTGGTGTTTCTTTACCACCAAGCTTTGTGAAAGTGGTCACCGCTTGAATAACAAGTCAATCAAATCATTTGCTTTATGATACTAGATTGCTTTCTTTCATTTCCTTCTTTCAGAAAATGCTGCTTATTCTTTGTTTGGTGATCCTGAGTAGCCAAGAATTTATTACTCACACGTAATACAAGTTATAACTATGGAACACGGCAAAGTATCAGCAAAGTAAGCTTACTATGAAATCCTCATAACCAAGACTAGTATGTCTTGTTCTAACTAGGACACCTTATTGACTTCTGTGAAGTGTAGAAACACAATTCGCTTTGAATATCATGTAAACATTTGTTGAGAAATATGATTCAAAACAGTTTAAAAGCCAAAAATAACCAAACGCAACACTGAAACTTGAAAGGATTACCAAAGTGAAGCCGTTACATACACGACGGGGGAAGCATTTTGTGTTGGCTACTGAGATTTGTGGAATTTACTGAGATCAATCTGTTGATGAGACGTGTGAAACCATTATGTCCCTAAATAGTACAGAATTGTTAAGATGGCTTTCCAAAAATATTGTTTAATCCCATCAAATGGCTTTCCCCATTGCATATTCAGATTTTAACCACACATCATTCACACTCAAACAATTTTAAATCCAATCTTCTGATTTATAATTAAGAAAAATCAAACAATTTTTATGAAGAGAAATGTCCCTTACATGTATAATTTACAGGTATCAAAGGTGTGTTGGTATACATGTGTAAGCTACATTTACATCTTAAAATGCATCTTTTTAAAATGTTAAATGTTTATTTTTTTTTTTACGAAATTTAGGTGAAATAATTTAGAAATTACAAAAATGCGGAGGTGTGGTACATTATATTATGATTGACGCATTTTGGTGTTTTCTGTGGGATCATCCACAAATGCAAATGTGATCATGAGCTCATAGATGTGTGCATGCTGACGTGAACAAAATGCCCCTTCAAAGTACTTTATCAGTTATTTCATTTGGGGTCTTTTTACAATGACAGATATACTGCCCACAAGGATATAAAAATCTGATCAGCTATCATTTACTTTTATTTCTCAGGACAATTTTCAGGATAGGTTTGAAGAAACAATAATTCATGTGATCTCAAACCCCTACACTTATAGACATACTTTTTTTTTGGGGGGGGGCAGTTCAACCCCTGTTTTTCCAGCTTAATTTTCTGCTAAATATATGGTTGTCTAACAACTGTTTGCTTGTTTGTCAGCTGATCATTGGGTGGTTAACATGTCAATCATAGGGATCATCAGCCCATGTAAATGAGTCTTTAGTTTTAAGGCCTTTAACAAGGTCATTAGAAAAAGGTCACATTCAGACCACTGCACGTTTCAGCTACAAAGGCCCTCATTTACTAATGTGGTTGCACCAGAAAAGTGTCTTAAAATGTGCCAAAAAGTGGCACATTTTTGGCACAGCATGTCTGAGTTATTATGGGCTTTAAACACTTTCTGCACACTGCTTGACAGGTATGTTGTGGCTTACTGAAACTGGATATCATGTGAAAGTGGGCATCACTACAACGAGACATGCAGCGCCAAAATTTGCACCAAAATTCTGGCACAGAAAGTAAGCCAAAGGAAAAAAAAACTGGTCTAAAAAGTTAGAAAGATCTAAAGCTGCACCAATTTATCAATCAGAATCAAATAGGGGGGATTACTGAAGATCAAATACATATTGTAATGTACTTTATCCCACCATTCCAGATGCCAATTATTGCATATTTGTCACACTCAATGGGTTCTAAGAAAATCCAATAATATTTTGTGTTGTTAGGCTTTGATATTAATCTTTACTAAAACTCAATCTTTTCTGCTCTTTATATCTTCTTCTGGAATATCCTGTGACTTCTTGAATAAGTTGTTGCTTTGCCTCTTGAGTAAGGCTGCTTTCACAGTGCTTTTTTGGTAAATTTTTTTGGGGTGGGTTTTTCTTTTTGCAGAAATGCACAGCAGTAAAGGAAGTAGTAAGTAAAAAAAAAAAGAAAAAAAACGCACAGTGTGAAAGATCCTCCTAACATTTTCTCCTCTTGGACATAATCACTCTTGCTGTGCATGATGAAGTCCCACAGCCATAGACATGGTTTTATAACCTCTTTTTCAGATTGATATATTGCAGCTACCCCTGTCTCATCTAATAATCTGAAACATGTCATATTGTTCTTTGTGATGACTACTTGGATATCAGGATTTAACAGATAGTGGGGTTTATAGATTCAGAACGACTGGCTACAATCAATCCTGGCTGCGTTCATTCAGCTGAATGTAATTATCAATTACATGGGTAAATTGTGACATTGAGTAAGTAAAGAGACAGTAAGGGTGCTTTCACACAGTGCAGTTTTGGTGCAGTTTTAACTGCACTCCAATTAGACCAGCAAGCTTTTTCAGTTACCTAAACTGTTTGAAAAGTGAGTAATCAATTAGTGTGTTTGTAATCCATCAGACTTCACACACAGTAACTGATTACTCACTGGAAACACCTTTCTGAACAATTTAGACAACTGAAAGAGGCATGCTGGTAATAAAGGCAGTTTAATTGGAGCGCAGTTAAAACTGCACCAAAACTGCGCTGTGTGAAAGCATCCTTATTCTTCCACATTAATAACAATAGTATTGTAAGGGGGTTTCACACAGTGCGGTTTTAACTACACTGCAATTAAACTGCCTTTATTACAAGCAAGCTTTTTTCACTTATCTAAACTGTTTAGAAAGTGAGTTATCAATTAGTGTGTTTGTGATCTACAAGACTTCACACACAGTAATTGATTACTCACTTGAAACACCTTTCCAAACAATTTAGATAACAGACAGAAACTTGCTGGTCATAAAGGCAGGTAAATTGCAGTACAGTCAGGGTGCTTTCACACAGTGCAGTTTTGGTGCAGTTTTTACTGCTCCAATTAAATTGCATTTATTACCAGCAAGCTTTTTTCACTTATCTAAACTGTTTGAAAAGTGAGTAATCAATTTGTGTGTTTGTAATCCACAAGACTTCCAACACTGTAATTGATTACTTACTTGAAACACCTTTCCGAACAATTTAGACAACTGAAAGAAGCTTGCTGGTAATAAAGGCAGTTTAATTGGAGTGCAGTTAAAACTGCACCAAAACTGCGCTGTGTGAAAGCACCCTTAAGGCTACGTCTACACAGTGAAGTTAAAATATTGTCGAAAATCCAACTGTATTTTAGCTTCGCCACACCATGGTTTTTGCACAAAAAGAGCGGTCCGATTTTGGATTTCCCACGGCCCTGTACAATGAGGGCTACAGGAATCCAACAGAAATTAGTCAGAAGATAGAACAATTCTATCTTCCGCTGGACAGACTGCAGCTTCAGTAGAAAACCCGTGCTGTGTAGACTACACACAGATTTTCTATTTGCAGTTCTACAAAAACAGCAACCTGAGTTTTATACAGTATGTGTAACGAAACGTGATTCCAGGGTACACAAATCGGTAAATCATTGAACAATTTTCCGGCATTATATATTTTTGCGGGGTGTTTTACGGATTTGCCAATACTTCCGTTCCACCGACACACTTGACATCCGATGCAGTTAGACTGGACGAAATAGCAGTATATAGCACCGATGACTAGAATGCTGAACTATAGATTCCAAAGTTAACACAACTGTGAATTTTAGCTATTATAAAGCTCTTATATGTAAAACCCAATTGGCCCACCATTAGGTGATCAGGGAGTGCTGACTGCTGTTATGAATTTGGGAGTCTTAAGAAGCCATAGGCAGGAAAGAGTAGATTGTACACTATGCTGCAATACATACTTGTTGCCCAGGAGTGTGTTCAAGTGTCTGTGGCCCCCAGTGGTCATGTACCCTAATGGAACTAGAAAATTATGTAAAAAAATTTTTTTAAAATTCTCTAAATTTAAAAATTTTACCATTTCAAAAAATTTTACTTTTTCCATTTTACAATAAAAAAAGATAAATAACTAAATAAATACAAATTAAACATAACTGGTATCACCTTATCCACAGCTTTGGTATTTTTTTATGTTACATTATGTTACATTACCTACCCAAAAGATAGGAATAAAAAGTGATTAAAAAGAACTGTACCTAAATTATTTTGTCCCCCAAAAAACAAGCCCCAACACAGGTCCAAAACTGAAAATATGTTATTTGTTACAGAAAATGGTTATGCAAATCAAACTTTTTCTTTTAAATAAATTATAATTGTCAGTATAAAGTTATGTCATTTATACCACACGGTGAACTCCATAAAAATAAAACTCAAAAAAACAATGGCACAGTCAAGTTTTTTTTTACCTATTCCACACCACAAAAATATTTTTGGCTTCCATATACATTTTATGGTGGATTAAATGGTACCATTTAATGACAGACAAGCAAAGTCCTCACCCGGCTATGCCAATAGAACACTTAAAAAAGTTATTAAATGAAAGTAAAAAAAAAATTACATAGTTGGTACTATTTAATGGCAAATAAGAAAGCCATCACCTGGCTATTCCAATAGAAAAATAAAAAAAATTAATTAAAGTTATTAAATAAAAAAAATCAATGGCACAGTTGTGTTTTTTCCCATTTCAGCCCACTAAAATTTTTTTGGTTTCCCACACATTGAATGATGGATTAAATGGTACTATTAAATGGCAGGCAAGCAGGCCTTCACCCGGCTAGGCCAATAGAAAAATTAAAAAGTTATGGAAGGAATACGTCATTGCCAAAATCCCTGCGCCGAAAACAGGTTAAAATTACATAGTTCAGAATATTAAAAAATTATAATTTGGACAAACATGCAATTAAAGAGGATTAGCGATTTGGCCAATAATCAGTTTCGCGTCAATTCCAGATTTTGGGGAATCATCTCACCTACTTTTGATTCTCGATTGCAATTAATCTTCGATTCCCATTAAAGTCTATTAAAGTCCCACTAAAGTCTGTTAAAGTCAGACTGTGGTGGCCACTAGTAATGCAGAAATTAAATTCGGTGCTATTTCACCGTGGTTTGAGACGAGAAATATGAGTAATATAAATGCTGACATGAACCCCACAACAAAGGGACACCCATAACTCAGACTGTGCTGGTTGCTGGCAACGCAGAAATAAAATTTGGTGCTATTTCACAGTGACTTGAGAGAACAAATATGTATGATGCAGGATCTGCCCCCATGAACCAGGCGCCACCCCCCTCTGAGATCAGAGCACCGGAGCGGTTTGTAAATCTCTGAGTAATACTAACTAGAATTCTCTAATCTTGCTGTACCCTAAGCTAACTAATCTATTACGGACCTATTAAGGGAAATGGTATCTACTAGCTTTGAAAAAAGCTGAGCAGAGAGACAGTTATCCATTTTGTTCGCTGTGTGGAAGCTAATGCTGCTGAGCAGGAAGTACAGGGACATAGAAAAAACAAGGTCATGTGATTTAAGAAGCCAATGAGATCCCTACATACCCCAATGGTAACGTTCTTCACCCCCCCCCCCCCTCCTCCCCTGTGCTTTGTGCTGACTGGCTGACCAGCAAAATTACAGGAAGCGCCGAAAATGGCGCAAGAGGAATCAGCTATGGCCATTATTGATAAGATTCTAAGGAAAATAATCTCTTCATCGCGGAACCAAGATTTTGGTGAAAATCTGGGAGATTTCAACTTTTTTCGATTTAATCACTTAACACTAAAAAGGATATCTGGAAAGGGGCATATACTATTTCAAATTACTGTTGCTTGATAAATGGTCAATGGACAGAAAGGATGTATGACTGTAGTTTACCCGCACTCAATGGCTCCATGTGCAAACTTTGTAAATTATTTTTGTCCAAATGGGATTCAGGATAATTTTACTGACTATTCTCGTCTTTCCTCAGGTTTTCAGCAACATGAAATTCCTTTTAATGAATGTGCTTAATTTAAAGTTATTATGACATCATAAGAACAGGACCAAGAAGTCTCTGTAGTGACATTACTAAGTGTAAATGACCACACACAGAGATATTATTAAAGAGGATGTCCAGCAAATAAAAATTATTGTTCATTGGGACCAGGGTGGGTAAAAAAATTTAAAAAATATTATACTTATTTACTGGTTGCCTGCCGCTGCCACTCCATTCAACTTGAATTGGCCTGATATACAGTAAAGTAAATGGAGCCGAGGTCTCTTCTGTATGTCAGGACAAGAAACCAGAAGTCCAAAGGAAGAGCTCAGAAGCAGCAGCAGCGCACCTGGTGATGTTACTTTATTTTTTTACTCACCCAATGAACAATAATTTGTATTTGCTGGACAACTCCTTTAATAGGGTTAGGATTCAAGCAGACTGAGCATTTCTGAATATCATATTGTGCTTCTTACTAACACTTCTCATTAGAGTGAAATGACTTCAACTAAGATTGACACAATGAACAAAACCCAAATTACCTTTTTCTTTTAATGGGTCCAAGAGACACATAAAGGGGATGTGGCTTTGCATCAGGTTTCTGGCAGGAAAACATCACATATTTTATACACTCTTTTTTCGCTATTTTTCCTCACACAACACTTTTGAAAAGTGGGACCTTCTTAGTGGAATGAGGTGGAACCTCCTTTGCCATAAACTGGCGGAAATTGGAGTGGTGATCTACGCCAACTTATAATAGGCAGAGATTCAATCCAACAGTATATATGAAAGTGTCTCACAACAATTTATAAATGTGTCCCGTTCTATGCCAAAAGAAGTCTCAGCCATGCCAAATTTTGGTGCATTTTTGGCGCGTTGTATGACACGCCTGTTGTAACGGCTGGGTAGTGGATCCGCCGGACCACCGTAAGCGATGATAGTTAAGCCACGCCAGGGAACGGAATCTAAGTAGCCCCCGGTGTTCACCAAGCCCCGCAAAAAGGGAGGGGACTTGCTGCGGGTGAGGCTACCGGGTCGCCCCCCCCTGACGTGACTTGCTTGGGTGGCAGCCGAGGGTGCACGAGGTACAGAATGTAGCGGGAATGTAGTCGTGGGCAGGCAGAAAGGTAGGGCGGCGGCAAAGGTTGGGTAGGAAAAGTAGAAAAGAGGTCTGTACATGTAGGGCGAGAACACATTTTGGGAAAAGTTTTTAGCAAAGGGGACGAGGCAACTAGATCCGCAGGGAAGTGACGGGGGTGCAAACTTATATAGGGACAGCCCCCCGGCAATTCCCCCAATTACCGGGACTGTCCCTTTAAATGTTTGGGAAAATTTTAAAAATGCGCATTCCCCGGGCGGGGGACAGGACCGGCCCCGGGAGCGGGCCGGTGAGTGGTGGGAGGGTGGCGCCACGCCCGGCGTGCGGCCCCGCGGGACCCCCGTACCCCCCGGGGACCCCCGGGGGGGAACCGGGGTGGACCGGGTCCGGGGTACCCGGGCCGCGGCGAAAAACCTTTTACACCTGTGATCTTGGTTTTTTAAAAAGTGTGGTTGGACAGATTGGCCCAAGTTTTGGTGTACAATGGTTCACCAGGGGCTTTTCTAGGGCCCTAAAAATGGGGGGCTGGGGCCCTTTGTGTTTTTTCGGGTGGGGCGGGGTTAAAACCGACATTTTTTCACGCCTCATTGGAACTGCGGTGTTTTTTTACAGGAAAAACCCTTTCTTTTCCCTGTCACTATTTTTCTGCACATCCCACACAGATCCGTCCATCCCCTCAGCTCCAATGTAAGTAAAAATCAACAAGCAAATTTATTTTTCAGAACTTCTAAACCTTCATATACAATACCCTTTAAACAGTCACAAAAAAACACCTCACGGAGCAAATCTAAAAAATGATTTTACTAAAACCCCTCCTACAAAACCAAGCCCCCAAAACAAATACTACATAAGGACAAATAACCCTGCCAAAACCCCATGTGACCCAGCTGTACACAGGCTCTGATTATTTCCCAGCCTATAGTGCCATATTGGTATTACTAGTTGTATGTAGACTCGAGCATAAAATGATTACACTGATTACATTTTGTGACTCAGGTTTCTTTTCTATCGGTCGCCCCCCTTTCCCCTTTTTTCTCCATCGGTTCCCCCCCTTCATCTGATTGCTCCCGGCCAATACTCGCCCCCGGGGTTTGGACACAAATTCTTAGAATCCTAAATTTTCCCCAGAACTCCTTAATTATAGGTAAGCAGCCCCTCGTTAGGATTGGGGGCACTAAAATTTTAGGGGGCCCACGGCAGGAAATTTGGGCCCACGGGCAGGTAATAGGGCCACGGCGGTATAAGGGGCCCAGACAGATTAGGGGGGACAGGCAGTTATGGGGCACGAGGCAGTAAGGGGGCCACGGGCAGTATTGGGGGCAGAGGCAGTATAACGGGCCACAAAAAGGGTATTAGGGCCCCTGAGGCAGAATATAGGGCATGGCGTATTGGGGGCCACAGGCAGCATAGGGGGGCCCACGGGGTAGGGGGCCACAGGCAGTATATGGGGGGCGCGGCATTATAGGGGAAAGGGCGGGGAATTTTTGGGGCCACAGGCATATAGGGGGGCCACAGGCAGTATTGGGGGCCACGGCAGGGATATGGGGGGCCCAAGGCAGTAATGGGGGCCACTGGCAGTAAATGGGGGCAACAGGCAGGTATAAGGGGGGCCCAAAGGGCGGCTTTTTAAAGGGGCACAGGCAGTAAAGGGGGGCCCACAGGCGGGGATAGGGGGCCACAGGCGAAATTAGGGGGCCACAGGCAGGCATTATAGGGGCCACGGGCGGGGATTGGGGGCCCCCAGGCAATAAAATGGGGGCCCAGGGGGCAGGCATTATAGGGCACAGGCCGTTTTTGGGGGCCACAGGGCAGGGATAGGGGGCCCACAGGCAGTGATATGGGGGCCAAGGAGGGATAGGGGGGGCCACAGGCGGCTTTAAGGGGCACAGGCAGGATATGGGGGCCACAGGCAGGGAAAATGGGGGCCACAGACAGATATGGAGCCCACACAGGCTTTAAAGGGGGGCCAGGCGGGGATATGGGGGCCACAGGAGGGATATGGGGGGCCACAGGCAGTTTTGGGGGCCACAGGCAGGCTTAGGGGGGCACAGGCGGGTATGGGGCCACAGGCGGGATATGGGGGTCACAGGCATATATGGGGGCCCGGCAGGCATTAAAAGGGGCACGGGCGGGGTAGGGGGGGCCACAGGCAGGGTAGGGGGGACGGATTAGGGGGGGGAAGGGGGGTTTAAACGTTTAAAAAAAAAATTACTATTAAAACCCCCCCGGCGAGCGCGCTCCGTCCTCTTCACCCGCACTCCTCAGGCAGCTCCTCGGGCGCAGGGCCTATGACGCGCGGGGCCCGCCGAGGACAGGCAGCGTCCGATGACTCACTCATCGGACGCTCCCCGGTGAGGCGCACGGTGCCGCGGCGGGCCCCTCAGCGCTGTGGGGACCGGGGGGGCCCCCGCAGTGTCGGGACCCAGAGCGGCCCACACTGTCGGGGGCGGAGGGGCTCGCTTTGCCCGCAAACCCCTCACTGGTTGGCGTCCAGCGGACACAATGCACTGAAGGGCCATCGGTGCCCCAACCCCACGGCAGCGGCCTGGAGCCCGGGGTGGGGGGCACAGGGTGTTTTATTCGGAGCCCGAGCCCCGAATAAAACACCCTAGCGACGCCCCTGGTTCATACATCTGTAGAACAGGGCTACGACAGTTTGTTGGCTCAAAGCACGCTAAAAAGTCACAGTCCCATTCATACATGTCACCCAAAAAGTCCACCTGCGCCAAATTTATTATTTATGTGAAATCTTAATTAAACATGGTATATCTTTCTCCAGCGCACTTTGCATTAGGATTGGCGTATGAAACTTTGGACTTAATAAGTTCCCCCTTAGACTCATTGAATGGCCACCAACTGCTGAAATAGGGAGCAAGTAATAAAAAAGACTCCATGCTTGTTATGGTATTTTGTATCATTACACCATTTTAAATTGGTGGTAGGCAGGTTTAATGGAACCAGAACAATTATGACAATTTCTTCATCCTATTTGTATTTTGTGAAACACAAGCCTTCATTGCAGGTCCTCTGCTGTAACGTCATCAAACCAGATCTCCTATCTGAAACATTATACACTTCTTATAATAGATGCCTTCACGACACATTATCTACAACCCATTAAAATTTAGCTTAAAGGATACCCCAAAATTTCATGCAAACCCTTCAAAATCCTCCATATTCAAAATTTAAAACATTCCGGGTTTTTCCCTTAATTTTAAAGTGTGGGGGAAAAAAATGAGGTTTTTCAACTATGTATGAAGCGCAAAAACAATAGGGTTTTTTTTTTTAGCCCTCCTGGGCGGGTTTTTCCTTTTAAATCTCCCCCCTGGCTTTTAACCTTTTTTTAAGTAGTATGGGTGCAAGAAACTGTGAGGTAGTGCCCTCAAAAAATCCTAAACATATTTTCTTAATGAAAAACTTGAAACAGAATAGTGTCAAAGTTTTGCATCTTATGTAATTTCAACAGAGTGCCAAATGTAAAAATTTGAAGGAAACTAGATTCTACGGGCCACTGTCAAGTCCATCCCATTATTACAGGGAGATATTCCTCCAAACTGTTAGTACTAATCTGAAAAGCCTGACAAGTGTTATGGACCATCCATAACAGAGGTATAAACAGAAAACTGAACTGGCCATGCACAATGGTCTAGCTACAGCTTATTGTGGAGGGAGGGACAAAGTAAAAGAAACAGGAATGTGCATCATGAATTCTATTCTGACAAAAACTATATCAATAGAAATATTTTCATGTATAGCTGGAAGCAAGTCCAGCTCTGTGGACTACTATACTCTGTTACCCGTTCCAGGTGCAAATGTTTCAGGTTTGTTGCAAATAAAGAATATTTTGAATCTTAATTAAAGTGTTTTGGTTTTGTTTTCAGAAAATATTGTACAAATTAGTCCAACCAGTTTCTAAGTCATGAATTTGTTTCTCGAGTATGTATTTTTGCAAATTTTCCTGTCAAAAAAGGGAAAAAAAGTCAGTTTAAGGGGTTTATTAAGACTTTCAATTCATACACCCGTCTAATTGAAAAAAGACGCGGGGTAAGACACATCCAAATGTATTAAAGAGGTTTCCTCATTATGTAGTTTCACAACCGCAGTCAGCTTTAGACTCACACTTCCTGCTCAGACTGTGGGCAAGTCTATAGCAGTGATTGACACAACAGCTCAGCTGTTGCTATCTATTTCTGCTACACTGACACGACTGCAGTAGATTTATAAAGTGTTTTACACCAGACTGCAAAGCTCTAAAGAGTGTTTACTTAATTGAATGAGAAACTATCAAAGTCAGTTGTTATAGATAAGACTGCAGGAGGCGACTCACCATGGTTGGAGTGAATGACTGACAGCAGCTTAGTGCAATGAGATAGAGCAGGGAGAGGTGGGGAAGAAAGATGGTTGTAACCAGAGAAACTCGTGTGCTTTAAGAGGAGATAAAATCTTCTTTATCTCCTAACCAAAGAAAGATCAACAAAGCAATGTATTTAGAAAAATCTTCAATTCTGTCCCTACATGTTAAAAGCTAATCATTGTAGTAAGAAAACTCCTTTAAGAGGGGTATGTTTTTAATACATATAGCATATCTTTTAGCAGTCCAGGTGTCTAAACCTGAAATCTACACCAACTCCGAGCTGGAGTACAATCTAGCACTAACTTAGAGCACTTTATGGTTTAAGTTATAGTGATGAATTGGAGGAGGCAATGTCTCTTCTAATATGTGCCTAACACCCTTAAAGGGACACCACCATCAAAATGTTTCTACATACAGGCAGTCCTCGACTTACATCTGTCCTCTAGTTACAAACGGAGACTTATGGGGCATGTTGGCACTTGTAGTTCCATGTTCTACAGCAGATAGTAGCTGTGGAATGACAAGTGCCAGCATGCCACAGCAGCACATGAGGTGAAAATGAGGTAAAATCTTCTTAAAAGGATCACAGACAGCAAAACAAATGTAAAAACCCTTCCCTGCACTATCCAAAGCTAAACGTTTTGTGCTGGAGTTACATTTCAATATACCTGTTCCGACTTACATACAAATTCAACTTAAGAACAAGCCTACAGTCCCTATCAAGTTCGTAACCCGGGGACTGCCTGTATATACGGTAGTATCATTCTAAGATATTTTTTTTTTAATTAAGCAGCTGGAGAGCCATTGTAAGTGGACCATTGTTACCTGTTGTCAGATCTTGACGATCATGGTGGAATTTCCCAGTAATTAAAAAGGCCATACACAAAGGTTAACAGTAAACGAAAAAATAGTGCACCCTCATGTATTGACGTAACACTAGTCCTAATGGTAGCTAGGTGGTATTGTTGTATGTTAGGGAAAGGAGGCACAACACTCTGTACAGCAGCTGCTTGGTACGCTCAAGCAGTCTGGAAGATTGCAGCTAGTCCCTGGCGTTAGTCCGTGATCCACAAAGTCCAGGATAATATGGATAAAGCAAAATTATCAGTTTGTCTATAGCAGAAAACTAGCCGTGGACATTAAAGTGCAAACAATTCTGCATATAAACGAAAAAAGTCTTGTGTTTATTGGTAAGATAGAAATTACGCGTTTCGTGTAAGGGTACACTTCTTCAGACTTCATAACACGTGAACAGATCCTGGTATCAGAAATGTGTCTAAGTCTACAGGACTTAGAATGCCTCCATTTTGGTTTCTTGCACCCAACCCACCTCCACAGGCTGTTATATCAGTCCAGCATGTTTGCAACGTTGGTGTTTTTTTATTTTTCTCTCTGGATTATGGAGGTCGGTAGACCCAATGAGAAGTCTGAATTTGGCTCTATTGAGAGTTAAAGATAGCGTAGGACCACCCATCTTGAGATCCCGTTGTAAGCCGGGGGTGGCTTAAACATTTTTTGATCAAAACGTGTGAACTGAGAATCTCAAAGTTTTTTTCATGTAAGTCTACAGGAGACTCACTTCCTTTTTGGTCTTATGTAGGATTCATAGTTGTAGTCTAGTTTATTTTTTGGCTATAGTGAAACCGATAATTTTGCTTTATCCATACACAAAGGTTAGGCATCTCCTCAACCCCCGGTGTCTGAAAGGCCCCCCATGAATATTTGTCTAATGTATCTGACTACAGTTATTTATCCTATTAGACATTTAAAGAAAGACATACATGGTATTGGATATGCTTTGCTAACTCAGATCACACAGTGTAATTTACATATCATGTGATGAAGAAAAATCTAGATTGAAAAATCTAATACATTAAGAGATTAATAATTTTTACAGAAAGTTTTGATGCATAAATCCCACATTATCCCTGGTGTCCAGCATTTATAACGAGAAGTCATCACTATCGGGCTCCGTCAGTAAGTTAGTACCATGACACCGTCTCACATAGCTGCTTGCCCACCACTTATACATGAATAAAGTTTGTCCTAAAGTAGCCCTGTGACATCTCCTGAGGTGTCAGGTTTCCGAAATCCTTGTGTTCCCTATGAGATAACAATCCTGGAGCATCTTCTCTTATAACTTGTGTTGTGCTGTTCCTCTGTTGCTCCTTCTCACAATGTGTTAGGCTATGTTCACATGGTGTAATTGCGGTGCGTACTGTACGGCCGAAATTACGCCGGGTGATTTGGGAGTCGCGCTGACCAGCGCATACTCCCGCAGCGCGCCGGCCTCATAGACATGCATTACTCGTGGCGCGTATTCGCACAAGTAAGGGTACGCACATTTCGCGTCGTATTTGCGCTCTTATACGAGCGAGATGCGCGCCGAAATTACGGTAATCCATAGTTCTCATAGAAAACTATGGATTACGCATCCTCTCCCCGCTCCCCGCCGAAATTTGTCCGTGTCAACATAGCCTTACTGAATTTGGAAGTGTTAAAATTCCAGTTATGAAAAAGGTGTGTCCCTGCATACACTGACTGTCAGAACTGATTAGATAATGTCAGACTGTGCAGAGTCACACCCCCAGATGGTAACACCCAGCTGACAGATTCAGTAATACATTTCTAGGACAAATAAAGGGGGAACCACACAACATAGGGATCTAAAGAAAGATGTTCCAGAACTGTTATTTCATGGGTAATACTAGCACAGTGGTCCCGGCACATACAATATTAATTGGTTCCAGGAGGACCATTGTATGTTTAAATTATTGCATATTAAAACCATAACTCGATGGAAAACTGATAAATGGTTCTGAAGCCCTGAAAATGTCACCCAACATAATGCAAAATGAAGAAAATAAAGAAAATAACTAATCCAGATAAAGCATATCCTTCCATGTAAAATCAGAAAGAGCTGCTGGAAGCTGGAAAACACTTTCTATGATGAGGACAGGAGCTTCTTTGGGCCATGTACTTTATACACAATGCGGCACATTTATCAAGGCAGTTGCTCCAGAATTTTGGCATAATTTGCACCAAAAATGACCTCTTACAAGCTTTATGCCACATTTACTATGTGTTTTAGACAGTTTCAGATGCTTCTGTGCCTCATCCGACAAAGGGGCGTGACCTCGACAAAGGGGAGTGGTTTATATGTGACAAAAATGAGCCAGAATTTTGTCTTACAGTTAGATACTATTGATAAATGTGCCCAAATATAATAGGAAAAAAAGAAAATGGGAAACTCGCATGGTGTCCAAAATAGCTGCTCATCTTGGCATAGGTAAAGAGCAGTACAGGAAATGTAGCACTGCACTGTACTGTAGGGAGACACTACTAGACCCCAATCACCGCATGCACCTCACTAATACACCGGTTTTACAAGTAAGATGTTCATGATAATTGGCTGGATCGTCCATCAATCTCAAATCAGCAGTGTCTGTGACATTGGATAGTAAGTGTGGTTTCAGGATGTCCCAGGAAAGACCATTGTATGCTGGAAATGTTGTATTCTGAGGCCAGTATAACCTGAGGGATCACTGATTTACTAAAACAGACATGTCAGGATCTGCCACAGGTCTTCTTCAACAAGAACACATGAATCAAGGCTGTGACCAATATGGCTATAGAAATGATCCCTATTACATCATCATATAACAGATTTCCCATTTGCGCTCTAGAAGAGTATAAAACTTCAGTACATGAAGCCTATTTTCATAGTTCCGGAATTCCTTCTCCTATAAGAGCACGTCGATACAACTTATCATATACATACAAAAACATCCAAGAAGTTTCCACCTACTCTAACAGTTGAGCTTAATTTTTGGCATGAAAGGAAGCAGACTTGTCATATAATTTGTGGTTAAACCACAGTCTATAGCACTGACAAAAAGAATTTTTCTGTTTCTACAGCGTGTTTTTCCATGCAGGTTTAGTGTTTATCAGTAGATGTTTTTCTGGTGTTTTTTTTCCCCCATCACATATCATGTGATCCATCAAACGATTCACACACTGAAAAAAAATGCTACACAAAAAGCAAACAAAAAAATCAATAAAGGTTTATGAGGGAGAAAATGCTAAAAACTACCTGAAAAAAAAATACAACACCCCCAGCATGCTGCTTCTGAAGAAAAATATGCACCCAATGGGCAAGAAAACTTTAGAAACAAGCAACATCTGCAGGGCATTTTATATTTGGTTAGTGACCTCCAACTAACAGCTGGCTGCTGCACTTTTTGCTGAAAAAGGCCTGAAAAAAACCATTTTTGCAAGCATCTTTTGTTAATCCAAAGCTCAAAAAGGGTAATTGCTCATCCCCACGGCAAAGGACAAATACTGGTCGGTTTATCCGACCAGTATTTGTCCTGTTTTAGTGCCGTCCCCACGGCCGCCGGGGGACGGCTTTTCTCCGCGATGATATGTTCATATTCCGCCCGAAAACCGGACGGAAGAATGAACATGTTCAATGTTTATCGGACGGCCGGTGGTTTGAAAAACCGCCAGGCGGAAAACCCCTGCACGGGTTTTCCATAGAAGCCCAGTGTGTTAGTTTGTGGCTGGTTTTTCAGACCGTCTGCAAAACCGCAAACTGTCTGAAAAACCAGCCGCAAATTGGTGCCATGGGGACATGCCCTAAGGTTTCTTATTAGGGAGAAGCAACATGTTGGTATGAAAAATTGGTTATTATTTAGCAATATGTATCACTATTTAACTAGACACATTTGGAATTTTACACCGGTAGAAATGTATTATATTACATTAGAATTCCAATACACTGTAATAGAACACTGAACTGAAAAGTAAAAATCTCCGAGTCCCGTTCTTTTTACAAATAATGGGTTAAAAATGTACACATAAAAATACCCATTTTTTATTAAAAAAACCAAACAAACAAAAGTCATAAATAAGAAAATAAACGTAGCAAGCTTTTAAGTATAAAGATCTTGTACATTATGCCATGCGCCTAAGTTAGGCTCATCAATTAAACTATGCAAGTTATACCACACAACAGATTTTTGACAGGTTTGTTCATTAAGGCGCATTATACACTCATTGAATGCGCCTTAAAACTGGCGTGGCATCTCCTCTTTTCTGACATGTCACCCTGAGTTTTCAATTTGCATCCTAAGGCCGCGTTTACACGGCACAGACCAAAGATCGGTCGGGAAATCCCAACAGGTATTTGGTCTGTTTTTGGCACGCAAAGGGGTGGCTTTTCTCCATGGTTTGCAGATTCAACCCTCCCCCTTCGCACCGACATGTTCATGTTTCACCCGGGCAGAACAATGAACATGTTCTATGTTTTTCGGACCGCCGGCAGTCTAAAAAAAGTCTAGCAGAAAATTCGTGCAGTGTGGACTGCTGCACGGATTTTCCATTAAGGTCCATGTAAAAGATTGACAGCCATTTTACAGAAGGCTTTAAAATCCAAAAACTGTCTGTAAATCCGGCTGAAAACTCGTGCTGTGGGGACAAGCACTAAGAGAGAATAGTATAAATGAAATGCTCTTTCATTTGCACTGATTTTTATTTTACTAGAAGCCACTGCATAGTCTATGCTCCTGTATCCACCTCCTATTTATCCATAGGGGTCTGCTTTATATTCTAGTGTCAATTAAGAGTGCATACATAGAACTGGTATTTGATGCATCACATCGGACCTGGAAAGGTTTGTCACTTAAAGAAGCCTTGGCTAATGAGATGTCAACATTACTTACAGACAAATATTAGCCACTGAAAACCTGTCACATGGATGAAGGATTCCACTGGTTACGTCAGAGTGAGAGGCAATCACTCAAAGAAATCCCCACCGGATGTGAAAATCTCATATGAATTCCTCTTGTGAAAGAGGATTAGAATGTGACTTGTCACTAAGGCAGTGTTTCTCCTGTGCTGCCCTGGAAGAATTAGGGATATCCTCCACAGATCAGATAGTTCTGAGCTAACAAAATACAAAGACTCCGAAACACCATTGTCACCAGCCTATCCTAACAACTCTTACCCTTACACCTTGTACTGTCATAGGGATCATTTTAGATAGAATTCCCCTCAAGCTTCTTCTGATCGCAGACCTGAGGCAGTACAAGGAATTTCTACAAACAATGGCACCTGAACTGAGGACATCAACCACAGCAGGGTCACAAATGAAATCAACAAGTCTAAGAGGCAAGAACGAAACATAGCAAGACTAGTGAAGGAGCATCTGCAAAAACTTATAGGGCCTCATGTATGAAAACTGTCTAGGTCTAAGACTTTTTGTTGTTGCCCAAAGCAACCAATCAGAGCCCATAGCAATCAATCAGAGCTCTCCTTTAATTTCATATAGTGCTCTGAAAAAAAAAAAGCTGAGCTCTGATTGGTTGTTATGAGTAGCAAAGAAAGTCTTAGACAGTAACAGTTTTCAGACATGAGGCCCATAGTGTCAAAAGTTGAGCAAAACCTTCCTGAGGGGCTTTGTTTCCTGGGTTGTTTGAAATGTTTACTTAAAGGGGTTGTCTCGCTACAATGATTGGGGTTTAATTATAATATCTTTAAAATACAAGAAGATATGCAATATATGATCATTACAAATGTCCTACTGAATTTGAGTTAGCCCTGTTAGTAGTACTACATCAGCTTCTCAAATCTACTATAGAGCTGACCTGTTGATCCTTATCTCACTGGCTGTCAGGTCTGTATGATCAATACAGGTCGGAGAGAGAGCCCCTCCCGCACAGAATGCTTCTGTTAGTTGGAGGGAGGAGGAGGGCTCTGGCTTCTGTGTCGTGCTGCCTGGATTAACCCTGTGTGTGCCTGCATTCCTCCTGCTCTCTACACAGATAGATGTGATCTGCAGTGACCCTGTGTGTTACTGTAATCATGATGTGTCCTGTGGAACTGTCACTATAGTTAATAGAACAGTAAGGCATGTGAACAGTTCATGCTTGCTGTACTGTGACACTCCTGAGTATAGTAAACACATCCCAGCTGCCTTGTGGTTGTTCTGGAACAATGTAAGCTAAGCAGGGGGTATAGGAACACTTGCATCCCCCCTGCTCTTGCTCCAAACTCATAGATCAGCCCTCTCCTGTCTCCTGACTGTGGTGACGAGCAGCAAGAGCTGAAGCAGACCTGGCAGGCACACACAGGGTTAACTATGGCAGCAAACCCACCCTCCCCCTTGCTGTTTAGAAGTTAAGGAGGAGAGCTTTCTGTGTGCTGAGGGGGAGGGGGGAAGAGGGGGAGAAGAGGCGACATGTATGCAAGCCTCTATTCAACTCCCAGCCACAGACAGAGGCTGAAAGCTTTTAATGAGACAACTCCTTTAATAATGTCCTATTGGTATTTGTACAGAAATGTCATACATAAATCAAAAATTTGCAACAAACATCAAAACAGAGGCGCATATTTACTAGTGCTCTCTAAAACCTAGACAGACCGTTTAAACATGCATCAGATTTATTGCAGTTGCTCACGCTGTTTGATAAATTAAAGCTTGCCAAAAACTACAAAATACTCTACTTGCAATAAATGTACTAGGTTGTGGAGAAACCCCCTGATATAGAGAGATGTAGAAATCTAGTTATACCACTAAAATTCACAAACAACCAAACCACTAAAGGTATAACGTCTAGGAACAAAAATATAAAATATAACCTTTATTTGATACCAAATATTAAAACTTGATAGACCCCTAAATATGCAAAATATATAAATAACTATACCTAACAAAAAACCCTATACTATTACTGCCTGACAACACAATAGGGGAGACCGCCCCGATAAGGGCGCCCCCAAACAGGATCCTAAACTAACACTATCCCTAAATTACTCCTAAATGACAAAGATAACAAAAAACATATTAAATACAAAAGAAAACAATAGTGCTGAAAGAAAATAATATGTGCTACAAATAAACACTAATTAACTAAATATATATACAAAGTATTCCACAAAATGTTCCAACGCGTTTCCCACCAAGATAATGGGGTTCATCAGGGAACACTAATAAATCTTTAGAGGTAACACAAAAAAAACTTTACAGATACAAAAGTTTTACATTTCCAGGTTAGGAATGCAATAGACTCACGTCCCTTTAAGATAATGTAGATCACTGATAGCATACAGTGCGGTCCGCGATAGAGGTATATGGATCCCCACAGTGAAGTTGTCAAGATGAAATGAAAGAAGGCAGTGACCAAAGCTTGTCTAACCTCTTAGACTGTTAGTTGTCATACTTTTTACGCCAGAACTTTAGCAGATTTTTGGAGCAGCGTGCCACAGTAACCATGCCCCTTTTAAAAAGAAGCCACATCCACTTCCTGTGAAGCCCCAATTCCACTCAAAAAGTGTCTAATGCCGATAATGTGTCTGAAACGCGTGAGAATGAACCACGTTCTAGCGCCTTTTACAGGACTCTTCTTGCTAAATCACAATTGTAATTGTGGCCAGAATTTCGGTCCTCACATACAAGACTTTTCTTGCATAAGACCAGTTTTCTGGCATAATTTGAGCCAAAAAAACTGTTGTATCCCTATTCTATAAATGTATGAACAGTCGTACGTCAAAACTTGGCACATTCTGCATCACTTTTGAAGCTTGGCGCAAAACTGTTGCACAAATACCTACCATGGCTGAGACAAATTTTGGCACATACCACTTTATGCACCAATGATTTCAGTGCAGAATCCACAAGCATTGTGCCCTAAAATCCAAATGGATTCCATGTGGAATCTGCGTCGTATTTTATTTCATTGCAATCCAAATTGTGGTTTATATGGTGAAAATTTTCCAGTGCAGATTTGTAAATCCATAGTGTGGAAAAAAAACAGTGACATGTCGCTTATTGACATGGTTTCATGCAGATTTTGCACAAGTACTGTCTAAGTAGACAGGATGCGGATTATACACGTTGAGTTAATCAGTAGTGTTGTGCTTCAATTTGACCTAACTTCGAGCACTTCAGTTTGCTATGCGCTATACCAATTTCTGGTGAAAATTGCCAAAAAAATTTACTATAACCGTAACCTTTACCCTCAGATACTAACTAAGTAACTTTGTTCAATAACTTTTAGGTGGTTTACTTGCCATTTTGTTTATGTAATCATTGTGTTGCAGCCTACAGATGTAGCAAAATTTAACTTGACAGTGATATTATAGCTTTTCTTGTTATCTGTCCTTAGATCACAACAAATGCCATTTAAAAGCATTTAATAAATTGTGGTAATATTCTGTGCTGTAATTTCATGGTGCATTATCTGCCAAGTTTAGTTTTGCTACATCTGTAACTTCCCACCTCACATCCTGTTCAACATCACTTTAATATAGGCCCAATGTTATGGTTATTGGAAGTGACACTGAACCAGAAGTTAGGCTGCAATAGGAGTGTCATGTTGCTGGACCAGTGCTTCAATCCCAACATAGTAATGCAGGACGAGGGAGGAGGTCAGACAATCAGGGAACGCTCCTGGACTGCCCAGGACCACCCCGAGACCACTGAGGAATGGCCCGAACCAACCTGGAATATCCTCAGATAACACCAACCCAGCCATTTTGGATGGGGTTTACACAGGTCACAGCACTATGGGGCCACTAGAACCACTTTGGCGGAGTACATGCGGCACCAAACCGTATGTTGTGCTGGCTTGGATTAGAGTTATGGTTAGGGTTAAGGTAGGGATAGGGTTTGAGAACACATTTGGGTTTTGGGACGTCTTCAACCCAAATCTTTTCACAAGTTCGGTCAAAGTCATGTCAATTAGATTCCCATTTAAGCAGCACTACTAACCAGCATCTTAATCTGCAGTGAAATCTGATGCACAAGATGAAAATCCATAGCATAAATCTGCCTTGACTTCAGTGTATTAAAATTGCGTTCATGAGATCTCACACTGTTGAAACAAATAATTAGATTCCATTTACAGAGAAAGTCCCTTGTTTTCACTGCCCTCTCTCAATCAGCAGGGTGCTCCTAAGAAACAATAGTAATCACTTACCTCATTTTGTGACTTCTGTATGGGTCCAGACACAATGGTTTTGTAGACTGATGTGCAGGATCCTGACAACACTGATTTATAAATCCTTAGCACTTGTTATGGGGACCACTGGAGCATCTTCTGCACTGTGCCGGAAGTGGATCAGAAGAGGTGACATTGTTTATAACTATTTCAGTCACAATAATATATATATATATATATATTAATATAAATATATAGTATATATAGTTACATTTATATATATTATATATATATTATATATACACATATGCCATAACCCCTTAGCACCACTACCTGAAAAGGACTTAAGGCGACATGTATGTACGGGGCTGCGCCAGTATTCTGGTATTCTTTCAGCCAAAAAACTGTCACAGCCAGGTTTTCTAGATGTATGAGCAGGCGCATTCCAAAATTAGGCGCCGTATGATGCTACACATTTATGACTGGAGGACGGCAAAACTAGGTGCATTACTGCTGAAACAGGCAGAGCACGCTAAGAGTGGTCCACCTGAGCCTGAGATGTCATATTGGAGCAAGATAACACTAAGGCTATGTTCACCCGGCAATGACTGGGACGTATTTCGTCCTGTATTTCGGGCCGTACTGCCACTAATTAAAAAAATAATTTAAAAACAAAAATTTAATTATTTACAAAAATTTTTTTATTTAACAAAAATTTTTTTTTTTTTTTACACATTTATTTTTATAAATTTATTTTATTTTTTTTTAATTTTTAATTTTATTACAAAAAAAAAAAAGGGGTGGAAATACATCCCAGTCATTACGGTAATCCACAGTTCTCATAGAGAACTATGGATTACGTCTCCTCTCCCCGCTCACACAATACAGCGAGCGGGGAGAGATGTGACATGTCAATTATTCACGGCGTATACGCGCCGAGAATAATGAATGTCTAAGGGGCCGGCGGGCTGCCGGCCCTCCCGCCCGCCCCCGTATACACGGCGTAATTGCGGGGTGAAATACGTCCCGCAATTAAGCCATGGGAAAATAGCCTTAGGGCCACATGTATTAAAACTGTCTAGGTCTAAAACTCACTGTAACAGCCGGGATAGTGGATCCAGGGAGCGGAGTCTAAGTAGGTCCCGGTTTTCACCAGAGCCCGCCGCAAAGCGGTATGGCTTGCTACGGCGGGAGTCTACAAGGGTCGCTACCCTGACGCGGGTGGCTTTGCAGCGGCACGGCCAAGGTGCAGCGAGGTACTGAATAAGAGGAGAGAACCGTAGTCCGTGGGCAGGCGCAGGAGTTCGGAAGTCGTGAAACGTAGCAGCGAGGTCAGGTTCACGGCAAGGCAAAAAGAACTAGGATAACTTTCACTAAGGAACGGGGCAAATAGCATCCAGTAAAGAAGTCCCGTGGACCTAACCAAATATATAGGGGACAAGTGCCCGGGCAATTAGCCAATTACGGTGCGCTGGCCCTTAAATTTACAAGAACGAACGCGCACGCGCCCTGGGGAACGGCGCGCGCATCTCGGCCGGCAGAGGATGCGGACGGGGCAGGAACGCGGTTTGGTGAGTAGTTAGAGCGATAGCGTCCACAGCCCGTCCCGCAGCCACTCACTTTGTTGCCCATAGCAACCAATCAGGGCGCCCCTTGGACAAATGAAAGGGGCACTCTTATTGGTTGCTATGGGCAACAAAGTGAGTTTTAGACCTAGACAGTTTTCATACATGTGGCTGAAAACTATGACCCTAGGTAGAACAGGTTCATACATACAAGGGCATTCTACACTGCTTTAAAGCTATTTAGAACTGGCCTCTATGGGCCAAATGTATGAAAACTGTCTAGGTCTAAAACTTTTTTTGTTTTCCATAGCAACCAATCAGAACTACCATTTAATTTCATATATTGCCCTGGAAAAATGAGAGGGCCGCTCTGATTGGTTGCTGTGGGCAACAAAGTGAGTTTTAGACCCAGATAGTTTTTATACATGTGGCCCTATGCGCCTAGATCATACATGTCGCCCTTAAGGACCTGTTACATGTTGTAGTTTTTGCCTCCCTGTGTGTCACTTTTTATTTTTTAAGTGACAGTTGTATGAGGTCTTGTTTTATGAGACAGAAGTTGTATATTTGGGGGGCGTAGTTTAAATTTGCAAATAAATTGCGGCAACATTTGAAAACGTTTTGGCAACGTGAACATAAACGTGTTTTTCTGCATTTGCATTTTTTTTTTTTTTTACCCCATTCGCATTTCACACTAAATAACCTGTTATATTAATTCCAGGGTATTGCGGTCGTGTAGATACCTAATATGTGTAGATTTGTTTGTTTTTTGTGTAATGTATGCAAAATAATTTTTTTTATTAAATATTTATTTTTATTTTATTATTTTATTTATACTTTTTTATGTGTTCTTACATTTTTTAAATCTCATTAAGGGATAACTATTTTTTTTTCACACTTAGTAATGTATTAGCATGTTCATGTCAGCTAATACATTATCTTCTGTGTCAGTATGACACAGGCTGCAGTCAGAGCAGCACATAGGGCCACATGTATAAAAACTGTCTAGGTCTAAAATTCACTTTGTTGCCCATAGCCACCAATCAGAGTGTCCCTTTCATTTCTTCAGAGCACTATATAAAATGAAAAGGGCGCTCTTATTGGTTCCTATGGGCAACAAAGAGTTTTAGACCTAGACAGTTTTCATATATGTGGCCCTATGTGCTGCCCTGAGGCTACTCTAGATGCACAGGACTGACTGTACCGACATTCCTCAGACTTCTTCGCATCACCGGGAGTCCCGATCACCCAATAGAGCAGGGGAATGACCTCTGATTATGCTGTGGACATGGACCGCGACATCCAGAGAATTAAGCGCCGAGGATCGGAGGTTTCCTTGGCTTCTCTGAATTTACAGAGATTGCTCTAAGAACGGAGCTGTTAACTACAACTCTGTTCCTAGTGCAGCTGCTGTGCTGGGAACCGCAACCCCTCCATCTGCAGCAAACAACCTGCACCACTGCCATAAAAAGACGGTAGGTAGTTGTTAAGGGGTTAAAAGACATTCAATGGGTTTTGCCATCATAGACATTGATGACATATTGATAGGATATTCCATTAGTGTCAGATAGGTCACAGAGCAAATCACCTAAGGCTTTCTGTAAACTATCAACTGTTTGTCCTAAACCAGCCCCTGAGGTGATTGTTCACAGATTCACCAGAGGCTAGGAATATCTATATTGTTTAAAGATATTCTGAATAATAATAATTTCTATACTAAACTGTAAACCAATTTTGGAGCAAAACAAAGACTGTAATGGACAGTAATCAACGATAATGGATGATATCAATTTAAATTTTTGCTTGGTTTTCCCATTGACCACAGTGAGCAAATAGCAATTATCACAATGGTAAAAATGATAGAACTCCAGGTTTCTGTTCTTTTACTGGGTAGAATTTAAGAAAAAAAAAAAAACCCCCCAAAAAAAAAAAAAAAAAAAAAAAAACACCAAAACCCTACAAAAAAAAAACCCCCAAAAACAAACGAACAATGATGGGCGACATTTCCCAACACAGCAACGGCAGTTTTTTATATTGTGCTAAAACCGCTTTTGACGCCATATTTTGGATGTAAATGAACTGTCACACACCAAAACTAGGCGCATTATATGCCAGGACCAACACATTGTAATGCGCCTAAAAATGATGCGCCTGTGCACACTCCCTAACGAATGTGCCTGTTGAGGCACATAGCACATCATTCCAAGTGTATATGTCTTAGGCGCATTTCACATTTTACAAGTATGTGTTAGGTGCATTACAAGTATGTGTTAGGTGCATTTCATATACTTGTAATGATAAGGTATGCGCCTCCGTGCGCGATGTGTCTCGATAGGGGCATTACATATGCTTCTAATGATATGTGCCGCGATTTGTGCTAATCGCGGCACAAAACACAAAACGGCATCATTTTGAGGCGCATTACAATGTGTCGGTCCTGGCATATAATGCGCCTAGTTTTGATGTACGACAGTTTATTTACATCCAAAATATGGCGTCTAAAGCGGTTTTAGCGCAATATAGACCAAACAACTGCATGTTGGGAAATATCGGCCATATTGTTCTTAACACATACTTGTAATGCGCCTAACACATATACACTTGTAATGAGGTGCTATGTGCCTCAATAGGCGTATTCCGTAATGGAGGCGCACGGCGCATCATTTTTAGGCACATTATGTTTACTATGCAAGGTATACCTGACGCCAGATTTCAGCGTCGGACATTCTGGCGCACTTTACACTTATTTAATGTGCCTAAAAACTGACAGAGCACCACCACTTTTTCGACATCTCGCCCTAAATGTCATCAAAAATATTGTAGTGAGATTATTAAGCCTGTGGGAAATGTTTTGCTATATGTCCTTGTTCTGTTGGCTAACACCTGGTGTTTTCAGAGATTTTCCAAAAAAACCCTACTGCTCTGAACTTCACCTCTATCCCCATGCTATGGGAGCTCCGGTGTCCCCCAGCAGTTGCTCAGCAGTGACGCCCTGTTTATTGTTATACTGTATGTGATCACGAGCCAATCACTGGCCTGTTATTTTTTTTTTATTTAAAGTAGCTCAAAGCAGTAAAGGGTGTTACAAAAAATCTTAGAAATTCCATTTACTACAGATTAAAATACGTAAATTTAGAACCATACCGAGTTATGGTATGAACTTGTAGCCGTCTATTGTCTTTAATATATTCATTAATTACCTTACACAGGGATTGCCAGTAGAATATAAATCTTTGCGATGTATAAGTCTGAAAAGTAACAAACAAAAGGGGTTTAATTTTCTATACAAAGGGAAATCTGGATAAGTTGGGGCCTGGGCAGAGAAATGGTGATGGGTTTACACGAAAAAATGAAAGGTTGTGCCATGGGGGGGAAAAAATCAATCCATGTTTATTTGTTAAAGGAAAAAACGCGGGGAAACAGTGGGGGAAAAGGTTTGGGGAACCCTAGGGACAGAAACTTATTGAAAGCTGTGTCAGGCAGCAGGTCATGGGGTCTATTAAAAGGGGCAAGAGACAAAATGTGAAAATTTTCTCCATTATACAAGTCACTGGTTAGACCACACATGGAATATTATGTACAGTTTCGGGCACCAGTGCACAGGAAAGACAAGTTCAAAGGTGGGCAACAAAATTAATAAAAGGCCTGGGTGGTCTACAATACCTAGAAAGATTAGAAAGATAAGGGTTATTTAGTTTGGAGAAAAGATGACTTCTCAGGGACATAATAAATATGTATAAATATATTAAAGCTCAATATAGAGATCTTTACCAAGATCTATTTATACCCAGGACTGTATCCAGAACAAGGGGGCATTCTCTATGCCAAGAGGAAAGAACGTTTCTACATAAACATAGAAAGGGATTCATTACTGTAAGAGACTGTGGAACTCTCTGCCAGAGTTCAAAAAGGGTCTGGATGTATATCTAGAGTGTAATAATATAACAAGTTCTAGTGACTAGGACTCTGAAGAAGGGTCTGGATACATTTCTAGATGTAATATAACAAGTTCTAGTGACCAGGATTCTGAGGAAGGGTCTGGATACATTTCTAGATGTAATATAACAAGCTATAGTGACCAGGATTCTGGAGAATGGTCTGGATACATTTCTAGATGTAATATAACAAGTTATAGTGACTAGGATTCTAGAGGGGTCGTTGATCCCGGGATTTATTCTGATTCCCAGATTGGAGTCAGGAAGAAATTTTTTCCCTAAAAAGAGGACAATTGGCTTCTACCTCATGGGGATTTTTGCCTTCCTCTGGATCAACACTTTAGCACAATAGGCTGGACTGGATGGATGTCTTTCTTTGTTCGACCTAACAAACTATGTAACTATGAATTGGTGTCATATTATGGATTTGTATTATATGGACCGTTAAAGTGGTTTTCTGATCTGGCTGTTCTATAGAGCCTGCCCTTCACTGCCAGCTTCATGCTACCACTAGGCTGTTGGTGGTTCTACGGCAGTGATTGATATTTCAGCTCTGCTATTCATAGATGAACCTTTACGGTGGTGGTCAACAGATTTCTAGGGGCCCGCAAACTGAGAAGCAGAAGAGATGGGGATTCTGCAACCCCACCCCAAAATTAGTGTTCAAAAGCAGTCCAAAGTGGGCAATTCAGGGCATTCCTGGGTGGTCCATGTTTGTTTTTGGTAGTCAGAAAGTGGGCCATAGCT
Organism: Phyllomedusa bahiana; assembly: GCA_025379985.1. NCBI lineage: Eukaryota > Metazoa > Chordata > Amphibia > Anura > Hylidae > Phyllomedusa > Phyllomedusa bahiana. Next base: position 232,971 of record JAODAL010001002.1, read on the forward strand.
TGAAGAAGTGTGATTTAGGTAAATTTTAGTGTGGTCTGCCAAGTTGTGTATCTCTGCTATAAACTTTAATGTAACATCTGGCAGCACAATAAAAAAATAATGCAACAGAAAAAGGCCCAAAAATATAAAAAGTTACAAAAAATGTGAGTGAATCCAGCCTTAAATTCCCTACATGTAAGTTACAGTTACAGTTTTCCTTTAAAGATCTTTAATCTTTTCAGCAGCTATTTGATAAATGTGGAGCAAGTCACGTGCAATAATTTTCAGAATTTCCTTATGCCAGGATTGATCATTTGAAACAAAACTGATACATGTGCTCAAATCTGTACTTAGCTTCCCTATTGTTATATTTTTCAGAATGTAAAAATGTTTAAAATTAATTTCAAGACCAATCTTTACAATTTAATGTTACAGGTGTTGTAGAAAAGTTAGTTTTGTAAAATCTGCTTTCATTATAGTACTTTACATAATATAAATCTAGGGTGTCTGGGGCCCACCAGTGGAGTTAATTCTTGGGTCCCACCAGTGGAGTTAATTCTTGGGGCCCACCAGTGGAGTTGATTCCTGGGGCCCACCAGTGGAGTTGATTCTTGCGGCCCACCAGTGGAATTGATTCTTGAGGCCCACAAGTGGAGTTCATTCTTGGGGCCCACTAGTGGAGTTGATTCTTGTGGACCACCAGTGGAGTTTATTCTTAGGGCCCACCAGTGGAGTTAATTCTTGGGTCCCACCAGTGGTGTTAATTCTTGGGGCCCACCAGTGGAGTTGTTTCGGGGGGCCCACGTGGAGTTTGATTCTTGAGGCCCACCAGTGGAGATTGATTTCTTGAGGCCCACCACGTGATTGATTCTTGGGTCCACCAGTGGAGTTGATTTTGTGGACACCAGTGGAGTTTATTCTTAGGCCCACCAGTGGAGTTTATTCTTGGGGCCCACGTGAGTTGATTCTTGAGGCCCCCCCGTGGAGTAAATTTTGGGGGCCCCCACCGTGGATTTGGTTCTTGAGGCCCAAAAAGTGGGTTATTTTTGGGGGCCCACTAGTGGAGTTTATTCTTGGGACCCACCAGTGGAGTTGATTTTTGGAGCCCACCAGTGGATTTGATTCTCGGTGCCCACCAATAGAGATGATTTTGGGAACTACCAGGGGAGTTGATTCTTAGGACCCACCAGTGGAGTTTATTCTTGGGCTCTCTAGTTGAGTGGATTATTGGGGCCCATCCTACAGCTACTGTACCTGACTGCTTATACTGCAAATGCCTATTGTTTTCTGCCTTTCTTTCTCTGCCTGTCTCCCTGAAAAGCAGCCACAGACCTAACATGCCCAGGAGCCTTCCATGTTCAGGGGCCCACTATGCTAAGGGGGCCTACGGCACACAACTTCACCTGCCACATTTGGCTACCATGAAAGGGGTCTAAAAGTATAGGAAAAATAAAATCGACAACAAGGCTGTCGAAATAAATGAAACGGGACTAATGAAACAAAAGCAGGCACGGCACAACGCTACCTTGTAATCTTTTTCTTTTGCAGCAGAAAGACTCTCATTCCAGACCACACTGGTTATAAGGAAAGCACTGCAAGTAGGTGTATATGCACTTTATTATCGGCAGCCAACCTCGTCTCTGAAAACTACAAGACTAGCTTTTATATAATTTTATGGAAGGACCATAAAAAAATATAGAGTAACAAACACGAGTATTTTTCCAATTAGCAGAGCTGCATTAAGTCAGATGCAGATTATGTAGTTGAAGATCCATTTATTTCACTCCTTGCAGGTCCCCCTTGCAGGATGTGGTATTTTTCCCCTTCTGTGAATGTCTCACAGTAGATCTGACTCTGAGCTCTGGCATTGTACCCGAGCCTGGTCTGTTCTGCTAGAGAGGACAGAGAGCTGGGTGCACTTGCACAGCTCTCTCTGTTACCAGTTATGTGAGTTCCAAGCACATGGGCTTTGCTGTGCTTAGAACTCTCATAGAGATGAACAGAAGGAGCTGCGCATGCCCATGCATCATTCCACTCCCTGTGGGAACACAGACCAGGCTGGAATTGGAAGTAACGAGAAAGGAATACTCTGTTTTTGGGGACTACGAAACTGAATGGTACTGAGCTGCAGTAAGCGATCATAACAGGGTCTGTCACTGCCAAAAGTACTGAGCTGTGCCTGATAAACAGTGAAGGGACCACTCAGTGCTGTGGCTCCATCGGCTGCTTTTCAGGGTTGCCAAAAATTAGACTCCTACCAATCTAACAATAATGGCCTATCCTTAGGATACACTATCAGTTTTGTAAACTTGAAAAACCCCATTAACCAGCACAATAAAGTAGTACAGTGATTGCTCAACATACAATATGAATTGGTTCTGGAACAACCATTGTATGTTGAAAACATATGTCTATGGAAAATTGATAATTAGTTCTGAGCCCTATAATGTCACCAACATAATGAAAGATGAAGATTCCAGAAAATTAAGCCGATAACTAATACAGATAAAGCAAGTTCTTCTGTATCACATCAGAAAGGGCTACTGGAAACTGGAATCACTTTCTTTATTGATTCTTAGGGCTTGTCCACACAGAGTTCTCACTGTGAAAACTCCGTGTGAACAAGCCCTTAGGATCAGCTACTTTATACACAATGTATCAGAAAAAAAGGAAAATGGGCCTTCATCTAATGCCAAAAGAGCTGCTCATCCTGGTACATGTAGTACCGCACTGTACTGTAGAGAGATGCTACGGTACTAGACTACCAATCACTGCATGCACTGCAAAAGGACAGGGGTTTTACAAGTTAAATATCCATGATAATTGGTTGGATCTTGCATCAATCACATGTGCCGCAAATCAACAGTGTCTGTGACATTGTATGTTGAAAATATTGTAACCTGACACTATTGTAACTTGAGGGACCACCATGGCTTTCTTCCCATTAGGAGAATGTTTCAGCGCATACAATTGTTTGGAGGAACATATCTAAACCTTGCCTAACCTGAAATTCTAATGTAGGGAGGTATCCTTAAACAGTCTCAAAGGAGTGTTTTCACTATGCTATTTGACAAAGTCTGCACTTCACAGGTAGCTTCATACTGTTCAGGCTGTGGGCAGTTCTACAGCAGTGAATGGCATATTAGCTCTGCTATTGCTAGCTGAGCCTGTTAGAGGAATATTCCTAAGTGAAGGATGTAAACAGTAGGGAAGAAGGCTACAAAGGATTAGAGTTTGTCAGTAAGATAGATAAAGAAGCTCACGCTTTACTGATGAAGCACAACAGGGAGTGACCATGGTCATACAGCTGGAGCAATAAGAGCAGAGACAGGTGGTCGGTAAGCTTACAAAACTTGTGTACCCAAGTAGGAGATAAGATCGGCTCAAACTCTATAATGAAGCAAAAGCAGAACAGCATTGTATTTGGTAATAGTCTGTACTATTGCATGAACTTTGCATACATTTTACAGCTATCAATGTAATGAGAAAATACCTTCAAGACCCAAAGCACGAGTGAACATATGAACAGTGACTTACAAAATCCATATGGTCCTATGTTATGGAATTGTAGTCATCCTGGGTACTGGTGTATGCTGTATGGTGTATGTGCTTCTAGGCAGGGCCGTCTTTCCCATTGGGCCAGGTAGGCGCTTGCCCGGGGGCCCCCACCCTTGGGGGGGGGCCCCCCCGGGCAGCGCTTACTGTGCCCAGTGGAGCGGTCAGCCCCTGCGGCGGGTCCGGGCAGCGCGACACTCTGCAGGAGGGCCGCGGACCCCCGCGTTTTAAGCAGCGCAGGAGATGATGACATCACCTCCTGCGCCGCTGTATATCCTCGGCTGGCAGCCCCGCAGGCTTCCGGCCGAGGAAATCCCGGGGAGCAACGTCCCGGCGTAGGCGGGCGTGATGATGTCACGGCGCTCACCCCGGGGGAAACAAGCTCCGGAGCGCGGACCACAGCAGGGAGCGCGGAGTGGTAAGTAACAGTTTTTAAATAATTTTTTTTCATCTACAGGGGGCACTGGCTACAGAGGGCTACAGGGGGTTTATAGGGGACACTGGCTACAGGGGGCTACAGGAGCAACTGGCTACAGGGGGCTATAGGGGACACTGGCTACAGGGGGCTATAGGGGACACTGGCTACAGGGGGCTACAGGGGACACTGGCTAAAGGGGACACTGGCTACAGAGGGCTACAGGGGGCTATAGGGGACACTGGCTACAGGGGGCTACAGGAGTCAGTGGCTACAGGGGGCTAACGGGGCATGGCTACAGGGGGCTATAGGGGACACTGGCTACAGGGGACATGGCTACAGGGGACACTGGCTACAGAGGGCTACAGGGGGCTATAGGGGACATTGGCTACAGGGGGCTACAGGAGCAACTGGCTACAGGGGACACAGGCTACAGGGGACACTGGCTACAGGGGGCTCTAGGGGACACTGGCTACAGGGGGCTACAGGGGACACTGGCTACAGGGGGCTTAGGGGACACTGGCTACAGGGGGCTACAGGGACACTGGCTTAAGGGGGTACAGGGGACACTGGCTACAGGGGACAATGGCTACAGGGGGCTATAGGGGACATGGTACAGGGGGCTCCGGGGGACACTGGCTAAAGGGGACATGGCTACAGGAGCAACTGGATACAGGGGGGACACTGGCTACAGGTGGCTACAGGGGACACTGGCTACAGGAGCAACTGGCTACAGGGGGGACACTGGCTACAGGGGGGACATGGATACAGGGGACATGGCTACAGGGGACACTGGCTACAGGGGGCTACAGGGGACACTGGCTACAGGGGGCTACAGGGGACACTGGCTACAGGGGGCTACAGGAGCAACTGGCTACAGGGGACACAGGCTACAGGGGACACTGGCTACAGGGGGCAACAGGGGACACTGGCTACAGGGGCTAAAGGGGACACTGGTTTACAGGGGGTACAGGAAAAAACTGGCTTCAGGGGAAACAGGCTACAGGGGACATGGCTAAAGGGGACACTGGCTACAGGGGACATGGCTACAGGGACAACTGGCTACAGGGGGCTACAGGAGCAACTGGCTACAGGGGACACAGGCTACAGGGGACACTGGCTACAGGGGGCTACGGGGGGAACTGGCTACAGGGGACACTGGCTACAGGGGACACTGGCTACAGGGGGCTACAGGAGCAACTGGCTAAAGGGGACACTGGCTACAGGGGGCTACAGGGGACACTGGCTACAGGGGGCTACAGGAGCAACTGGCTACAGGGGACACTGGCTACAGGGGGGGACATGGATACAGGGGACATGGCTACAGGGGACACTGGCCCTACAGGGGGCAAACAGGGGACACTGGCTACAGGGGGCTACAAGGGGACACTGGTACAGGGGACACTGGCCCCTACAGGGGCCATGGCTACAGGGGGGACACTGGCTACAGGGGGGACACTGGCTACAGGGGGGACATGGTAAAAGGGGGCTACAGGGGCCCACTGGCTTCAGGGGTAAGGGGACACTGGCTTCAGGGGACTCTGGCTACAGGGGGCTTCAGGGGACTCTGGCTACAGGAGGCTACAGGGGACACTGGCTGCAGTTGGCTACGGGGGCCACTGGCTACAGGGGACATGGCTATAGGGGGCATTTATATAAGGGGGTATATACTACAGGGGGCTATATAAAGGGGGCATACAAAAAGGGGCTGTATAAAGGGAACGTATTTAAGGGGGGCTATGTAAAGGGGCATATACTATAGGGGGTATATACAGGGGGCTATATTTTTTGGGGCCCATAAGTTATTCAGGGGGCTATATAAAAGAGGCCATACATCTTAAGGGGCTGTAAACCTACCTACAGGGCAGCATTATGTACCTACAAAAAGCTTTTATACCTATCTACTAGGTTCTACATACCTACCTACTCAATGGTGCTTAACATCACTACCTATGTATTTAATGGGGGTGTCCATAACACATGTGGGAAAAGGATTCTAAAAAGTTTGTGGGTTACATTCTGCAGGGACGAGTTGCGGGCCCGGGAAAAAGGTGTCATGGTGGTTGGACAGAAGAAAAGGAAAAAGAACGATTCAAGGGAAAGACAGATCGACAGGACGTCTCCTGTGAGTCCTGGTGTCAGGGGTTCCTTTTGCTTCTATATTCGACCCGTGCTGTAGTCTCTGTCATGTAATGGTGACCTGGTGGTAGATGGCGGTGCTGTAGGTCAAAAGTTTGTTAGCAGTAATCTATATATTTGTTTCTGTGAGTAGTTGTGTTTTTTTCTTTTTTTTTTGGGTGGGGGGGGGGGGGGCCCAGGGCACAGCTCTGCCCAGGGGCCCATAGTGCTGTAAAGACGGCCCTGCTTCTAGGTAAGAATACCTATATAATACAGTTCACAATGGAACATGCCTGCATGTAAAATCAGACACATATTTGAGATGTAGGTGAAAAGATTTCTAGGGGTCCTATGATGCAGGTCTGTATAGTCCAGATCTGTAATACAGTCAAGAGTATAAGGTCTAATTGCATGAGGTTACATATGTATTGCTTAGCAACTTAATAAAAATTAAGTTTATTTTACTATCTCTATTTAACCTTATTTAACCTTTATTTAAATATGAAAACTATTTATCAAGGCAATTTAACCAAATGTAGATAGAAAATGTACTAATATGAGTATACAGAATATGCATATACAAAAGAGCACTCAGATCCCTCTTAAACATCTTCATGAATCCATCATCACAACATCTTGTAGCAGTGAGTTTCATAGTTTCACTGCTATGTCTTATACAGTATACACAGGTACTCAAAATTGTATACAATGCTCCACATATGGGCTTATTTGTGATTTGTAAAGAGGCAAATATGTTCTCATCGTGAGTATCTCTACCTCTTTTGATGATCGTTTTATTTGCCTTGCAGCAGCTGCCTGACATTGATGACTAAAGTTGAGATTAAAGTTGTTTTCTTATACCTCCTATTTTTTTCAGGGGCAGTTTAACGCAGTGTTAGACTATTTAAAATATAATTGCACATTTTGTTTCCATGGCTCAAGCACCTGACCAGACATTTATTCACACTAAAGGGGTTGTATACTTAAAAGTAATAATGACATTTGGGCCAGGATGGGCAAAAAATAAAAAATCTAATAATTACCTAGCTGTCTTCTGCCACTGCCACTCCGGAGTTCTCTTCACTTCTGATCTGATCCTTTCCTCTTCACTTCTGGATTCCCGTCCCAACAATATGGAGAGGCTGGCTCTCCAGTGTAAGTAAATGGGGTATGAGCCTGTACTCTGTGATGGGACAAGAACCTGGAAGTGGAGAGGAGCGTAATCGCTAGGAGCTCTGGGGCAGTAGTGGTGGGGGACAGCTAGGTAATTATTATTATTATGGGGGGTTTTTTGTGTGTTTTTTTTTTGTCTACTCTGACCCGAATTTCATTAAATTTTTTTCAGTAGACAAGTCATTTAACTTCATTTGCCACTTTTTAAGCAAAGCTTCAAATATCCCCAGATCCCTATATGATATTACATTATCCTTCTGTTATTGGATAATGTTGGACCTCAGCCCCCTTCAAATATCCCCAGATTCATATGTGATATTACATTAGCCTTATGTCATTTGGATAATGTTGGACCTCATCACACTCCAAATTCATTAAAGTAGTTAAACCATGAAGTCATTTAATGATTGGCTTGCCCTGCTTCAGATTTCAGTGTGTTCAAAAGGGGGCTTGTATGATTTGTTTCAACTGCATATCATGTGACCCAGCAGGCTTGACATCACCATCACTTTCCACACAGTGTGCTCACTCTAAGGTCTGTTCATGTAAAGAGCTGTGAGTAGCTGAGTGATTAGCACTTCTGCCTTTCAGCATAAGGGCACTGTTTGATTAATTCCTAAGGAGTACAGAGGACACGAGTAGAAAAACAGCGCCTGGGGTTGAACAGTCACTTAGCAGTGAGTGTCTGTGATTACTAGGCAGGGAATAGACTGACAGTAGCTGCCTGGGAGGAGAGGTGATGTTTGAGCATGTGCAGGAAGGATGGAGGAGCTCTTGTCACTAATCATATCCTGTAGAGACGAGCTGGACATTATTGATCACTAAGGTAGCAGCTAAAACAAAAATGGTGCAGAATTTTTAATAATGATGAATGGTGAAAAGGTTTATTATTTAATTTGCAAGCTTACCTCATCAGTTTTGCTTTGTGGTAAAATCCCTTTAATAAATAAATTAAAAGAAGAGGGCTCAATAGTGACCCCTGTGGTACCCCACTAATAACTGTGACCAAATCAAAGCATGTTTCATTTATAACCATCCTCTATATTCTATCCCTGAGGCAATTGTTAACTCATTTACAGTCTAGTCATCCAAAGACTGTTCCTTGTAATTTACCTTCCGTCATCACTTTGCTCATTTAGATCCAGGATCTGGGCTTCTAAACATGCAAATTGTACACATCTTGCATAGTGGTAGCATCTCCACATGGCTGTTCAAGGACAGAAATTGCACAAGGTATACACTGAACCATGGAGCACACTTTTGCTTATAGGGATATTTAGCATGGATGACTTATATGATTTATTTGACTTGGATACTTTATACAACAGAAGTAAATAAACTAAATAGAGTAAATAGATCAATCTCTATTTTTTGCACTCCCATATAAGCAGTGTTTTCAATGGTGGGAGCAAAAACGCACCCACAGTGTTACAATAATAGGAATAACTGCCCTTCAGTATTATAATATATGTGGTAAGAACTGTGGGAATCTGACCAGTACTGGACATCTGCTCCGTCGGACAGATTCCTGGTGGGCTGGGTTTATCAGTAGTTGACCTGCCACAGGCTTAATGTAATGATTGGGCAGAGTATAACTGAATTGCTCTGTCAGAGAAAACTGTGCAGCCATACAATTATAGATGTCTGTCCCTCCATGCACTCATCTCTATGATCAGTCCTGGGAAGAAACGGGAAGTAACAGACAAGGCAATGCTGGAGACTGAAGAGGTGAGGTATCACAAGACCTGAGCTATCAGGTGTGCACACGATGTATTTGTGGGGCGTACTTCGGGGCATAATTGCACTGCAATGCACCCAAAGTACGCTCCGCAAATACAGTAAAATCATAGCACTCAATCAATGCTATGATTTCCCAGCTTACTCCCCATCGCACAGTAGGCGCCTGTACAAAGAAGTTACATGTTACTTCTTTCGAGCGCTTACATGTCGGGGAAAGTGTGGGTTAATGGGAGCCGCGTCAGAGTGCTGTTGAAAGGCAGGCCTGTAGTGTCACGCACAGGTATGTGTCGCTATATGCCGTGTGAACCTGGCCTTATATAGCATTAACCCCTTCACTGTTCTAGAATACCAGGGATTGTTACATTAAGCCATTCACTGTTCTAGACTACCAGGGATCTGTACATTGACCCTTCCTTCAGTGATCTATACCACTAGCAAAGCTAACCTTAACCTTGTCTCTTCCCTAGACCACCAAGTAGGCAGCATTAACCCTTCAACTGATCTCCACCACTGATAAGTACATTAACCCTACTCTTGTCCTAGACTACCAGGTATGTAGCATTAACACTTCCATTGTTCTTCACCATGTATCTAAAATTTTAATCCCTCACTACACTAGACCACCAAAGATCCCTCTATTAACTTCCTCATTGCCCAAGACCACTGAGGATCCTTATTATGGTGTGTGATTTTATTAATTCCTGAGGGTAAAGTGTGAAATATAATTAAAAGGGGCAGGTCTCTCCTCCCATGAGGCATGTCTTCCCTCACTGAAGACTGGTGACATCATCATTCTGTGTAAGCAGTGGAATGGAGAGGATGTCACAGCTATGCAGACCTCCTGCAGTGGGCAGTGGTCAGTACTCATGTCTGGAGAGCTGTCACCTCCCTCTTCAAGCTCCTTGTAACCAGAACACCTGTATTGGTGGAAGCAGTTATACAGTGGGGGAAAAAAGTATTTAGTCAGTCACCAATTGTGCAAATTCTCCCACTTAAAAAGATGAGAGAGGCCTGTAATTGACACCATAGGTACACCTCAACTATGAGAGACAAAGGGAGACATGTATGAAGGAAGGCGCTTCGAATTGTCGAGTCTTGTTTTGAATGTATTAAAGTGTTTTTTTATGCGATTATAAATGGTCTAAAGTTCGACGCGCCTCGCCTATGTGTTAGGCGCATCATGAAACTTAGGCGCATTAGTAATGCGCCTAATGTATAAAGGCTATAGATAGGCTGGAAATATAAGAAAAGTCATTAGAACAGCAAGTCAGTAAATAGAAACTATGGTACTGATCTTGCTTGGTGGAAAAAAGGTCCCAGCGAGACCTGTGGAGTGCTGGCTCTTGCTGTATGTAGAGTAAATGGTGAGAGCAGAAAAAATAAATTTCAAATTTAATGTAGTAAAAATTAAAAAATCTGAACTAAACTAGTTAACATTTTTTTTATTAAATTTAAATAATTTAATTTTATATAGTTTGATCATTATCAGAAATTACTTTTTATTATTGTACTGGTGTAAGTTGAGAAATAAGGGACATTTTTTCCCTAATGGCAAATCTAGCTCCACTTCCACCCCTCAGACTCAGGCAGACCACATTAAAATCATCTGCCTGTTCAAGCAGTAATGTGCCTAGTTTTGCTGAAAGACATTCATATATGTGTCTAATAATACGAGTGTGGTGCGACACGCCCCCCAGAACACCCTCAGAATGCCTCCTCATGTTAGGCGCATTAGAAAGTGTCAAGTCTTACGAACAATGTGCCTAACACATTCATTAGGCGCATTAGACATCGTAGCCGGCTCACTTAGGCACATTTTACGCCAGAAAGGGGTGAAAAACTCGATCATACATGTCTCCCAAAATGAGAAAACAAACCCTGAAAATTGTCTGATTTGGAAAGAATTTATTTGCAAATTATGGTGGAAAATAAGTATTTGGTCAATAACAAAAGTTCATCTCAATACTTTGTTATATAACTCCCTCCAAAGGTTTTCTAATGGGTTGAGATCTGGAGACTGGCTATGCCCCCCCAGGACCTTGAAATTCTTCTTATGAAGCCGCTCCTTTGTTGCCCTGGTGGTGTGCTTGGGATCATTGTCATGCTGAAAGACCCAACCATGTTTCATCTTCAATTTCCTCGCTGATGGAAGGAGGTTTGCAATTAAAATCTCACGATACATGGGCCCATTCATTATTTCATACACACGGATCAGTCAACCTGGTCCCTTTGTAGAGATACAGCCCCAAAGCATGATGTTGCCACCCCCACGCTTCACAGTAGGTATGGTGTTCTTTGGATGCAACACAGCATTCTCTGTCCTCCAAACACGACGAGTTGTGTTTCTACCAAACAGTTCTACTTTGGTTTCATCTGGCCATATGACATTCTCCCAATACTCTTCTGGATCATCCAAATCCTCTCTAGTAAACTTCAGACGGGCCCAGAAATGTACTGGCTTAAGCAGGGGGACACATCTGGCACTGCAGGATCTGCGTCCCTGGCGTTGAAATGTGTTCCTGATGGTAGCCTTTGTTACGTTGGTCCCAGCTCTCTGCAGGTCATTCACTAGGTCCCCCCGTGTGGTTACGGGATTTTTGCTCACCATTCTTGACTTCATTTTGACCTCACGGGGTAAGATCTTACCTGGAGCCCCAGATCAAGGGAGATTATCAGTGGTCTTGTATATCATCCATTTTCTAAATATTGCTCCCACAGTTGATTTCTTCACATCAAGCTGCTTGCCTATTGCAGATTCAGTCTTCCCAGCCTGGTGCAGGGCTACAATTTTGTTTCGGGTGTGGACAGGTGTCTTTTATACTGATAACAAGTTCAAACAGGTGATATTACTACAGGTAATGAGTGGAGGATAGAGGAGCCTCTTAAAGAAGAAGATACAGGTCTGTGAGAGTCAGAAATCTTGCTTGTTTGTAGGTGACCAAATACTTTCCACCATAATTTGCAAATAAATTCTTTCCAAATCAGACAATGGGATTTTCTCGATTTGTTTTCTCATTTTGTCTCTCATAGTTGAGGTTTACCTATGATGTCAATTACAGGCCTCTCTCATCTTTTTAGGTCGGAGAACTTGCACAATTGGTGGCCGACTAAATGCTTTTTTTCCCAACTGCACACACAGCCTGAAATGATGAAACAAATGTGAGAAATGCACTCTGCTCCCCCTCCCCATTATCAGGCAGGAGGTAGAGGGGGAGTAGAGTGTATATGGGTGGGGAGAGTGAACCTAGCAGCTAGAGACTCAGTAATTGCCCAGATCCTTCACATAGAGCTGTTACTGTGAAAGGAGCAGAGAGGAGCATAGAGAGCTCAGGCAGCCTTTATTACAAGTTCCAGATGAGTAAAAGACAAATGGGGGACATGTATAAAAACAGTCTTTGTCTAAGACGTTTCATGTTGCCCATAGGAAGCAATCTGAGCACTAAATGAAATGAAAGGGGCGCTCTGATTGGTTGCTATGGGCAACAAGAAAAGTCTTAGACCAAGTTTTCATACATGTGGCCCAATGAGAACATAGACACAAACACAGACAGCACAGAAAGCCAGTTTCGTTTTCACACCGCTCAGAGGGAAGACAGTGCAGGACAGCCAATCACAGCACTGGGGGTGTGCCGACCAGGGCTGCACTAAATATCAGGCAGCAAATCACAGCAAAGGGGCATGTCTCGACCCCGGGCTGCTGATGTAGCTCCAGACACTTACAGATTGCCTAAGAGCTGCTATACTAAATGATTTAGGTGATACAATCCAACTGCCAAAATGCTTATTTTTACTGTCCCCATCATTATAGATATGATCTTTGTAGCAAGAAAACTCCTTTAATTTCAGGGGGTACAGTAAGGGTACAGAGTAATATAATTATTTCAGGGGTGCAGTGCGTGATATAATTAATCTGAGTGGATACAAAGTGTAATGTAATTAATTTCTGGGGGCACAGTGTACGATTTAGGTAACATCAGGAGGTACAGTGTGTGATACTAATTTCAGAGGGCACAGGGTTTATTATCATATTTCTGAAGGCACAGTGTGTAATATATTTCATTTCTGGGGACACTGTGTGATATTATTAAGTTCAATGGGTGCAGTTTATGATATAATTGATGACTGGAGTACAGTGTGAAATATAATTAATTTCAGAGAGTTCATCTTTTAAAAAGGGTCCTTTAGTCTCCATTCCTAGCTAGAGAGTAGAACACTTTGGGCGACATGTATGAATGTTGGCGCTGACAGGCCCGTTCTAAATAGGTTTAAAGGGACCCTGTCACATAGATTATGCCCCCCTTGTGAGGACACAAAAGTGTGTAGAGCTGCTGTTTCCAGCGTTTTCCCCTTTTTTTGTAAGATGCTGTAGTTTTAGGCAATTAAATGTAAAATCTTGTTAGGAGCGGTGTAAGCCCCTCCCCCAAAGGGCCCCCCCATCCCCCGGTTATTAATGTTTTACCTATTCAAGTAATAGGAGCATCAGTTGTGAGGGGGCCAGCCTAAGGGGTGGGTCATGAATAAAATGGACTCTTTCCATGACTTTTTCCTGGCTGAAAACTGCAGATTTGAGCACTAGATACTAAAATTACAGCATCGTACAGGATAAGGGACACAGCACTGGAAACGTATGTTGAAAATAGTTTGGCTTCCCTTAGCAGGGCATAATTTATGTGCCCGGTTCTTTTAAGGCGTGTAAAATGCGCCGAATGTTTTGAACCTTTTTCTTTGCAGGTCATAATACGGCGCAGTCTAGTCCCAATCCCACAAGTCGGGTCAGGCAGCCATTTTAACTTGGTCTAGCTGTTCTAACTGTTACGCACCTAGGTTTGACGTCAAACATTCATAAATGTGTCAAATTCTACAAATGTGGTGCAACACGCCCCCAGAACACCCCCCCAAATCTTTGTCGCATTACAAAGTTTGGAGTGCGACTGTTCTTACATCTATGGAACAGGACAGCTTTTTGGCGCAAAGTACGTCAGAAAATTGGCCCAGAGCCGTTCATACATGTCGGCCTTTGTATCCAGAGGATCCACTTGCCGTTGCCACTGCGCAAGTGGTAAAAAGTTTTTAAAAACAGTAAAAGAGGCGATTTGGACCCTGCAAATTTGTTTTCTGTCTAAAGCGTGTCTTAAGTGTGGCCCTAAAGATTGAGGGAGATTCAGGTAGTTTAGAAACAGGAGCAGAACTACCGGGTTAGCAGATGTAGCAGCTTCCCTGGGGCCCAGGTTCTTAGGGGGCCAGGGCACCCGGGGCAGCTGCTAACACGTCTGCTCCCCCGGTAGTTCTGCTCCTGCGCCCGCCAGCAGGAAACATACCAGTTCACAGATGGCGGGGCGGAGCTGCGGGGCCCGGCGCATGCTGCCTCTGAACGCCCGGGCCCAGCATCTACCCTCACAGGGGTAGATGCTGGGGAGGATGGCAGCATGGATGTGCAGGGAAATGATGCAGCTAGCTGGGTGACAGTCACAAAAAAGAGTGGGGAAGAGTGTCAGGGAGGCTGCCCGAACTGGCCCCCAAAATTTGCAAGATTGGCGATGAGGGGGATGTCAGTCAGGATTAGACTTTGGCGCTAGACAATACCCCTTTTTGCTTAGTAAGGTGGGGAAAAGAAAATCAGGGGAGATAGAGAGGTTGGTGTTGGGGACTCCATTATTAGGGCACAGGGCCGGGCAATCTGCCAAAAAGACCCCGGATCGTCGAACAGTGTGTTGTTTTTCTGGGGTTGAGTTTGACAGCATGGATTGGGTTGACAGATTTTGGGGGGGGCTGAAGATCCCGGTCATGGTGCACATTTTCACAAATGACAAAAGTCAGGAAGGGGGCGTTTTAGGGTCCCAAACCTATATATATATTTTTCTAATTTAGGTCTGAATAAGGTCTATTATATTCAATGCTCATATAATTGTAGAATGGAGCATAAGGTGAAAATTTTAATGTAATTAAGATAGGATATGTTTAATTATAAAAATATTAAAGGTTAAGTATTAATGTGAATGACTGATGAGAGAAAAGGGTTTAGTTTACCCTTGGGAAAATAGTAAGGTTAAGTAAATAGCACTCTTTTTCCCTCAGATATGTTTTCCCCCGGATTTTGGGTTGTTATCAGTGTTATAGACCCTAATCCCAAGTTTTACTCCTCTTCTCTCAGTCACGGGCACAAAAGTATCATCTATTAGTCCCTGAAGCAAAAGGGCCGAATGTCACAACCCAATATAAGCCATCCCAAATAATCAATTTCTGAAGGCTCTTTGATCACAAAAATGTGTTGGGGCCAGAAGGATTTCAAAAAATAAGAGGTCAAAAAAGGTGTTTTGTCCCTCTGCGCCTAAAAAATTTTGTCCCAGAGGAGGGAAGGAAGTGGTCCATCGGAGAAAAAACCGAGCGGTCGCAATGTTCCGGTGCCTGTGGCTTTAGCCCACAGCTGAGGTGTGACTGTGAGGAAGGGAAGTCACCTGTCATGACGAGGAATTTTGGAAACCCCAACGTAGTCTTTTGGCAGCAGTGGTGAACGCATCATCAGGGAGGCGAAAGATGATGGGGTAGTTTTTCCGTGGGGTCCGGCCTCAGAAAGGGAGAGGGTGGTTGAACAAGTCGGCTGACATTACTCCACCAGCCATGGTCAGTGGTGGCAGCGGAAACACCGCTACTAGGTTATCACCGTCGAAGAGATCCAGGACCTGTGAAGCCTGGGCCTTTTTCGATCAAGCCTCAGATTTGCCATATATCGCAGGTGTATACTGTGTAGACGCTATACCGCACAGCACAATTGTTATGGGTAAGGGTGGTGGGAGAAGAGGTAGAGGCCGCAGCTACAGCACAATCGCTACGGGTTCCCCAGTCCCTCTAGGACTCTGCCCATGAACTGTGGCCTCTACCCCTTCTCTCGCACCCTTCGGCAACAACAATTCTGTTGTGCAAACTAGCGCCTACACAATATACAGCCCCTACCTATCTCCATAACCCAAACCCACCTCCACCTGTTATCCCACAATCCCCTTAACACTCCGTAACACAACCCACCCCCTCCTGTCACCCCACAAGCCCCTCAACGACCCCGTAACCCACCCTGACCTGTTAGTAACCTGGCGTTTTGGTTTATGTGGAGTACTGTGGTGCTCATGGGATAACAGGTGGGGGTGGGTTGGGTAATAGGGGTGTTGGGCAGCTTGTGGTGTAACAGGTGAGGGTGGGTTGGGTAACAGGGTGTTGGGTGGGAATGGTTTATGTGGTGTTATCCCAAAAACCCTCCAAACCCAATATAAACCAATCCACCTCCACCTGTTACCCAACAAGCCCCCCAAACACCACATAAACCAACCCACCCCCAACACTCTCAACCTAGAAAACCCCAACACTCTCAACCCCAGCTTCCTAACACATCCATCTCTCTAATACCCCCCTTCCTAAAACCCCTGTCTCTTTACTACCACCCTCCTAACATCCCCTATTCTTCCCCCTCCTAACATCACCCCTCTCTACTACCACATCTCCCTGTTCCCCCTGGAGTCACTTACCGGTCCTGAAGAGTGTGAAGCCAACAGTCTTCTGCTCCTGCTTTTCCCCTTTAGTTTGTGTGCTCTTGGGAGAGGGGAGGGCATCATGCTTCTCTTTTTTTTCTCAGGCGTGGTACTGCGAACACGCTGTTATATGACAGCATCGGCATAGGTCCTATGTCATAACAAAGCGGCTGTAGGGAAAGTCGACATCCAACTTTCCCCACCGCCGCTTCTTTAGCCACTGCCACCAACGTCACTGTCGCCAGGCATCGCTGCAAGCCCTCCTCATTTTCCCCATGCTAGCCAATCTTGGGAAAGAGAAGGGGGAGTGCTCAAAGACAATAAAAAAAAAAAGTACTGCCTTAGGGTGCCTAGTGGAAAATACAGCCCTGTATGTATGATAGTGTAATACCTTATAAATAACATCATACAAACAATACACCTACACATGGAGCAAATATAAATGAAAATAGACGCCAATGAAGACCGGGAGGAGCGAGGCGGTGAGTAAAGCGGAGAGGGGGATCAGGGGCTGTAACGGGACAGGGAGCGCATTTCCCTTACAGTACCCCCATTAAATCACCTTTTCTTTTCAGCCTTCCAAACTCCGGATAGTAACAAGAACACAACCCAGCCTGCTAGCTTTACATTGGGGGGGGGGGGGGGGGCGGGGTTTTTTAAAACAGGAAAAAAGAGGTGGTCGGCAGGGAGAGACGTGGTCAGCAGGGGAAGAGGTGGGCAGGATTGCACCAGGCAGGGATGTTGAGGGAGGTGGTAGAATTATAATTTTTTTTTTTTTTTTTTTTTTAAAAAATTTTTTTTTTTTTTTTTTTTTTTTTGAGTGGGGAGGATGGCACTGGGAGGTGCAGGAAATGAGGGCAGTAGTGGGGGAAAAGTTTGAAAGAAGGGGAGGGAAAAAGTTTTCAGGGAGGTGTCCTGATCGTCACCCCAAAAAATTTTTTAGATTGGAGATAGGGGGATGTCAGTCAGAAATAGCAAGCTGCAGCAAAAAACTACCCCTGTTGCTCCGTAAGGGGGTAATAGGGTGGAAGCAGGCTAGACAGGTGCTGGTATTGGGGACTCCATTATTAGGGGAAAAGACAGGGGGATTTTCCACAAAAACCGGGATCGTCGAACGTATGTTTTTTTACTGGGGCCCGGGTTTGACATTTCATGGATGGGTTGAAGATTGGGGTGTGGGGTGAGAAAACCCGCGTCTGGTCCACATTGGCACCAATGACATAGTTTGAGGGGGTGGAGAGTCCCTTAAAAAAAATTTCAGCGAAATTAGGCCAAATGCTCAAAGGGAAGGGGCTCCAAGGTAAATATTTTCAGAAATATTCCCCGTTCCACGGGGCCACACCAGAGGGCAGTGGGATTTTAGGAGCTGA
This sequence comes from Phyllomedusa bahiana, assembly GCA_025379985.1. Lineage (NCBI taxonomy): Eukaryota > Metazoa > Chordata > Amphibia > Anura > Hylidae > Phyllomedusa > Phyllomedusa bahiana. The sequence continues at coordinate 250,841 of JAODAL010001002.1, forward strand.
ATAAGTGGCTCAAAAATTGATGTAGGAAAGAGGGATTAGGGTTTTTGGGGAAAATGGGCTGATTTTGTCTTGGCTAAGACTCTATGTAGGGGGGGGTACCTAAAAGGGGAGGGGGCAGCTGTAGGGGGGACAAAAATGGCCCGGAAAAATTTGGGGGATATTTAAAAGAGACTGGGGGAGTGCAATACAAAAATGCATGTAAGATAATGAAAATAGAGAGCTGGAATAAAAACTAGGGGATGGAGTGCAGGGAGGGGGTGGTAGCAATAGTTAAAAAGAACAGGGAGAAAGGAATAAAACTGAAAATCTCTAATTGCATGGCTAACCGATGAAGAGTCTCGCCAACAAAATAAATGAACTAGAAATTTTTAATTGATAAAGAAAATATCGACTAGTGGGGATAAAACTGAAGACATGGCTGGATGAGAGCTCGACTGGGCAGTTAACTTACAGGGATACAGTTTATTAGAAAGAGATCATAAACACGGAAGGGGTAAGGTGTATGTCATCTTTAAAATCCTGTCAGAGACCCAAAACTGCGGGAAAAATTTTGATAAAGGAAATCATGAAAATGAAAATGTGAAATCATATGGGTAGTATACCATGGGGGTAGATAAGGAATAATATAATTCCTTAATAGTGTCTGAAATAGGCCACCCAAATATAACAGAACATAGAAGATGTACTCCTCAGGAAAATAGATGAGGCAGCGAATACAGAATGAAGTTGTTATTATGGCGACTTTAACTACCCAGACATAAAAATGGCAACTGAAAACTGTAGTTCTCAAAAAGGAAAACAGGTTTTTGTCAATAAACTAAAGATAATTACTTCCAAAATGGTTACAGGAACCGCTAGAGGAAGACCCTTTTAAGATTAAGGGTTGTACTCCGCTACAACTGATTGGTTTTAATTAAAAGTTCTTTAAAACACAAGCAAGCTTGCAATATATATTCATTACAAATGTCCTACTGATTTTGAGTTACGCCTGTTAGTAGTACTACATCCACTCTCAAATCTCTTATAGCAGCCGACCTGTTGATGCTTATCTTACTGGCTTGTCAAGGGTCTGTATGACTCATCACCTTTTGAATACAGGTCAGAGCAGAGGAGCCCCTCCCGCACAGAATGCTTCTGTAGTGGAGGGAGGGGGAGGGGGAACTCTGGCTTCTGTGTCCTTGCTGCCTGGATTAAACCCTGAGTGTGCCTGCTTTCTCCTGCTCTCGTAACAGATTGAGCAAGCGATGAGCTGATCAATAGATGTGACAGCAGTGACCCTGTGTGTTACTATAAATCATGCTGTGTCTGTGGAGCTGTAATATAATAATTCTATAACTGATCAGGGTGGCTTGTGAACAGTTCATGCTCTGCTGTACTAGTGACACAATATGAGTAAACACTTCACAGCTTCCCTGTGTCTGTTCTGACAGGGTCTGTTTGTTGCTGGAGATGTGGGATTGTATGCTAAGCATAGGGATATAGGAACACTTGCATCCCCTCTGTTCTGCTATTAGCAATCACAGACCCTCTCCACACTCTAGATCAGCCCTAATACGCTGATCTAGATGCTGCAGTAGATCTATGGGCAGGCACACACAGGGTTAAACTCTGGCAGCAATCCCCTGCACCCCCCCACCCTGCTGTATAGAAGTTCAGAGGAGAGCTGCCTGTGTACTGAGGGGAGTGGGGGAAGGGGAGGAGAAGAGGCAGAGATGAAGCACTGCCCTCAATTCAAAAATCCTTGCTTCTAAAAAACATTGGATGGGGCTGGAAAGCTTGTAATGAGACAACTCCTTTAAAATTGACTAATAGACCTGACAGAGTAACATAGGTTCAGGTTGGGGGGCACCTCGGAAATAGTTACCATAATATAATAAATTTCCATTTATCCTTCAATAGAGTTGTTTGTCGAGGAACCACAAAACAACAGTGATATTAGAAAAGTAATTTTATTCTGCTTAGGGAGGCCCTAAACCGTATTGACTGGGACAAAGTGTTTAAAAATAGCAGAATTAATAATAAATGGGAGATTTTTAAAAACATCTTAGGTGTCCACTGTGAGAGGTACATACCTTATGGTAATAAAATAATTAGAAACAGATAAAACCCAATGTGGATCAACAGGGATGTAAAGGAGGCAATAAATAACAAAAAAAAAAAAAGCGTTTCAGCTACTAAAAAAGGAGGGCAGTGAAGAGACACTAAAAAAGTTATAAGGAAAAAAATAAAATTATGTAAAATAATTGATGAAGGGCAGGCAAAGCTGGAGACAGAAAGACATATTGCCATAGAAAGTAAAAGTAACCCCAATAGTAAAAAGCTTAAAACAGAAAATGCTGGCCCTTTGAAAAGTATTGAGAGAGACATTTTAGAGGGTGATGAGAAAAAAGCAAACCTTTTAAACAAAATTTATTACACTGTATTTACCAAGGAGAAAGACCTAGCTGTTGATGAGCAGAGGGAAGAGGTAAACTCCACCTTAAATGTTTATTGTCTAACCCAGGAAGAAGTGCAGCTCCGTCTTAAGAAGATTAAAATAGACAAATCACCAGGCCCTGATGGTATACAACCCCGTGTCCTAAGTGAGTTAAGTAATGTCATAGAAAGGCCCCTATTCTTAATATTTATGGACTATATAATAACGGGTATGTCCCAAAGGATTGGTGCATAGCAAATGTGGTGCCAATATTCAAAAAGGGGTCAAAATGATCCTGAGCTATAGGCCGGTAAGTTTAAACCTATGTTGGGGGTAAAATGTTTAAAAGGTTTTCTAAGAGATGCTATCCTGGAGTATTCACTAAAAATTTAAATTTATAACACTTTTCCCAGCATGGGTTTATGAAGGATCGGTCTTGTCAAACTAATTCATCAGCTTCTATGGGGAAAGTTAGTTCTAGACTGGACGGGGTGAAGCATTGGATGTCATATATCTAGATTTCTCTAAAGCATTTGATACGTTTCCAATAAAAGGTTGGTAAGTAAAATGAGAATGCTTGGACTGGGGAAAAATGTGTGCAAGTGGGTAAGTAACTGGCTCTGTGATAGAAAACAAAGGGTGGTAATTAACGGAACATACTCAGATTGGATCTCTGTCACTAGTGGGGTACCACAGGGTTCAGTATTGGGCCCTATCCTCTTTAATATTTTCATTAATGATCTTACACATGGCTTGCACAGTAGAATATCGTTGTGAGATGATAAATAAGCTTTTGTAAAGTAATTTAAAAAAATAGAGGATATGGGGGTTATTAAAAAAGGGGTCTGGATAAAATTGGTGGCTTGGGGGAGAGAAATGGCCCGGGTGAGGGTTTTAAAACCCGGGTAAAAGGGAAGGGGTTTTGTACATGGGAGGGGAAAAATTTCCCTTACAAATTTAAAGTCAAATATAAAAAAGTTGGGGGAAAAGTTTAACGGGGGAAGGATTGGGTTCTCTGGTTTGGCCCGTAATTAAACTGTAGGCCCCCAGTGTAGGTGCAGCGCCAAAGGAAATAGGATTATGGAAGGGGTATTTTAAAAAGGGGATAGATGTCATTTATGAGAACCCTTATTCTACATTATAAAAAAGTCATGGTTTGTCACACATTAAAATATTGTGTACGTTTTGGGCACCCGGGGCACGGAAAGACATTTTAGAGCTTGAACAGGTACAAAGAAGGGGAACAAAAATAATAAAAGGGGGCAAATTTTTGGGCTCCATATTGACACAAGTGTTGAAATTCATCAGGCCCCTGTTTGGGAATGGGGAAAATTTGGGGTTGAACTGTAAGAACTTACTTCAGAATTTGTCAGACCGTGTCAAAAAAATTTCTCCCGGGTGTTTTGAAGAAAAACAGGAGTTTATTCCAGGGGAATTTGTACTTACACCCAAAATAAATAGGTGGGAAAAATGATAAATTTTTCAGAGTTGGTTTCAGGGATGAGGAATAAAGGCTTATGAGAAGAAAGATAGAGGGGTGCTAGGGGGGGAGGAGGTGAATATCAGGGCCCCATCGGGAAAATGAGGGGGGACAAAAATTAAAACAATGGAAAGCGTAATAGAAATTACAATATGATTAGGGAACCCCTTTAAGTCATGGACCTTTAATCCCCCTTGAAATCTTTAGATTTCCCTTTTAATACAATATAACAAATTTTTTTTGAAACCCGTAAGAAAGAGAAAAAAATGCAAAAATTTCAACAGAAAGTTAAAAATTTTTTATAAAAAGTAATTCCCAAAAAAGTAATTTCCCAAAGGGGAAAAAACCAAACTTGGATTGGGGATAAGCCCAAGATGCCAACATTCCAAAAAAACCCATTGTAAAATCCAGTGGTAGTTTTTATAGGAATGGTTTCGCTGAAAAGTTATGATAGTACAATTTTTTTCAGGGTTTTCAGCCCCCTTTAGACCTTAAAACCCCCCTTTTGTGAGTTTTTTTCCCTCGTGGAAACGTGAAAGCGGTTTGTTTTTGGCCCTTTGTTTTGGAAACCCCTGTAGTATAGAGCCCTTTAAACTTGTAGGCCTAAATTTTTAAGACTCAGGTTCCCCCAAATCGTAATGGCTTCAAATGGGTAGGGAACCAGGCCTGAAAAAAGAAACTTGGAGGGGGGTCTGTGGGGCAATGAGACCCGAAAAAAGGGGGAAAAATTTGTTCCCCAGTTTAGCGGATTTAGGTCTGTAGAGATATTTATATTTCAGCAATTTTATGTGGGAAAAGTTTTCAATGTTGAGTCTTGGAAAAGAAAAGCGCAGGTTTTTGGAAAAATAGCTTGGTTTACCCAAAGGGGAAATCCAGTGTGGTTACTGTCCTTCCAGACATCCCCCAGGTAGGTCTTTTGCAGTTTGGTTTTCCTTTTGTCCCAGAAAAAAATGGGAAATTTTTTTCCCAAAAACAGCTGTTTTGGAAGTGGGAACGGGAAAAGTTTGGGAAACCCGAAATTTCTTTCCAAAAATTTCAAAGACTTCTTCCTTTCTTCCCACTGTGTTGTTTCTCCAGTTGGAGCTGTGGCCCCCGTTAAGTCTCTGTTTGTTAGCTGTCTAAATAGCTCTTTTCCATGAAAGGTAAATTTGGGGCTATAAATCCCAAAAGGGTCGTAGACCTGTTCAAAAACAGACAAGATTCCCGCTTAGTGAAAGGTTTTTCACGGGGGGACACTTGGGAAAGTAAAACTTTTCTTGGGTTTTACGTCCCACAGTAAAAATAGGTGGCTGAAAGGGGGGAGGGAAAACAGAGCCAAAATTTAAGGGTCTTTTTAAATTGGTTGCATGGTCAAACCCAAAAGGGGGGTGCATCCCTTACCTCTGGCTGTTTGAGATGTCTTGTGAAGTTTAGGTTTGCCTAAAACGCCTTTTTTGTGTTCTGGTGAGGAGATCAATTGCTTCTTTGCTAGTTTGGGAAGGATTTAAGTTCCCTCTCTACATAAAAGTTCTTTCAAAAATGGGCGAGGTGGATCCAAAATCCCTTTTCTGGTTGGGGGTTCTTTCTCAGTCCATAGGGTTGTACGGCAGGAGGGGGGGTGTTGAAAGGGCATGTATTTCATCCGGGTTTTGTCCCAAAGACTTTAGTGTTGATGTTATTGTCCTTGTGCCCTAGGAATTTTAAGGGGAGTTCCCGTGATTTCCCCCACGAAAGGAAAACAGTGAAACATTTGCTGTTGTCAAAAATTATGCAACAGGTTTTGACGGGAAAGGGGTTTTTGTATTCCAGGAACTAAATTTTTGAGATTTGGGCCCGGGGAGGAGAGGTTTTGAGAGAAATGCCTTTTGCTGAGGCTGGAATAAAAAAAACTTAATTTTTTGGTTTGCGGGGTGATTTCACGCCCAAAAAAAAAGGGAGGGAACCCGCATTCTTTCTCCTTCCCCTTTTTGGGGGTGAGGTTTGCATTTGGGCCCGTAAATATGTTCGCATAAAGTCCCCAAATGTTTTTCCCTTTTGGTTTTCTTTTAAAAATTTGTTTTAAAGAAGAGATTTGCAAAATGCTTGTGTGATTGTTTGGTAGTTTTGCTCTTGGAGTGCGAAAGGGTAGTGGTGTTTC